>JALIZH010020645.1:0-67777 GCA_030522465.1 Rhipicephalus appendiculatus | reverse complement strand
AATTGCGCCTGTCCTTGTTCACCCTTTCCGCGTCCCTGTCGTGTTTATTTGCGCACACCACTTTTACCCTTCAAGGATTGGAATCGTTGCGCTGCGTCATAATTGCTTTGGGGTTTGAAGAAAATTGTGCCCTTGCACTCTTGCAAGAAATTCATCATGGAGTGGGTAGTAACTCAACATGAGAAATTCGCCGAAGATTGTCATCAAAAGCTTGTTAGGTTTTCCTCCCAGTCGCTATTTGCGGTAAGGTGGAGCCGTCCGACGACTGTCGAATGGATAACCTGTTGAGTGGCTGGCTCCTTGCTTGCATGTCCCCAAAGCGCGATTTGTCCCATTGTGTTAGCACAGTTTTCAATGCTTGTATGCAGGCCTATCAAGATGCACGGAAGCATTTGGCCTGGCAAATCTGTAACAAGAACACATGGTGCACGTGCTAAAACTGCTATATTATCCTCGTTCGCAATTTTTTTTCCCAAAATCTTTACAACATGAGTGTCACTCTGTCTGTGAACACATTGCAATGTTCACGTACTAAAGAAAAGTATTATATATCGAGGTCGGAATGTAGCGTTTTAGGGACATCTTTGCGATATGGGTGCCCCTCCATGGCTCGAGCACATTACAAAGGGCACGTACTAAAGAAAAGTACTATGTATTGAGGTCTGAATGTAGCCTTTTAGCCACATCGCCTCGCGAATTTTTGTCGATTTCACAATATTTGGCACAGAGAAAACTTTAACTGATATCTTCAATGTCCACTCAGCGGTAACCAACAAAAGGCCAGGCCATGCTATTTGATAGCGCTGCACTTGTTGCTGTATACTAATACTAAAATACCGCCTTAACACTCCCCCCTGGTGTTGCCCTCACATGACACTAACTGATGCGGTAACAAAGACGTTTTGTAAATGTTTGAGAGAATTTTTGAAAACTTCGTCGAAGTATTTCGGTGTTCACATCCTACCACACAAGTCTCCTGTCTCCAGAGGTGATTCTGAGCAAATGTAATGTTGAGGAAATTCCGATAAGATGGATTATTTTAACAGTCAAGTGAATTTTCGGAATACACACTAATTGACACAGGCGTGACGTCAGGCCACAGTTGCAATTCTCCTGACTTAAGCGCAAGTACAGTTAGTGACTTCTGTGATGCATCGAAAACAAAAGAAGAGGAGAACTGAAAATCTTCGTGTAAGTGCCGCTTTAAGCGGATATCTGCATCTACGAACTAAGTAATTGCGAATGTAGCGAGCAAATGACGTATTTACTATATTTAGGAATATTTTTGGACACAGTTCTCTAAACCCGCAGTTTATATTACGTCACGTTGCAGTGTGTCAGTCCTTGCCAGAAGTTTTTCGAGTTGGGGAAGGGGGGGGAGGGTCCACGAGTGAGGCCTGTATGTATATAGAGGGTGTTTTTTTAGACATTATATATTTTATTGCATAACAACGGCAAGCTATTTATAGATACTATTTACCGCTGGCGGTAGGCAGATCTCGCAGGAGCTTGATCGTGTTTTCTATCTCTGATTTTCCTACATTTTCTTTCAATTTGTAAACTGCCCTTGAAACGGACACGAAAAGGGGGGCCGCTTTCTGTACCCACTCGTGATGTAGAACGAAAAAGAAAAGAACACCACCCACGCCTAGAGTTACTGTATACACTCCGTGCACTGCGACTGGCGCGCCACCGCGCGGCCGTCAGAGCAGACAGTCGTTGAGAGCCCGAGCAGAACCAAACGCTGTCCCACGCCCGCTAGCACGTAGTTTATCGTAATCAATGAACTGCTGCGTCGTCGACTGTACCAACAGGTACACGTCGTGTCCTGCGGGAACGACGTTTCACAGTTTCTCGACTCGTCTCTGTTTTATTGGGCAGCGACATAATTGGATCACGGCTGTGCGACGAAAAAAAATGTTTGGTTCCCGCTCCCTCAACCGTCTCGCGTTATGCCGCTGCATGCTTGGAATTGGTCTGAGACACCACCTCTACAGGTGCAATGATCTTGCGTGATGTTCCTGCTGACATACAGCTGGTGAGAAAAGAAACGTATGCAAGGCACTTTATAAAATGCCTTGCATACGTTCCACCAGTCTTGAGCTGAATTATAATTCGGCTTAAGACTGATGGAACATTTTAATGGACCTTATTACCTCGCCGTCTACCCTTCGCAGTTCTGGGGTATGCAATGCGAGTTCAATTAGCGCTTTGCTGGGTTGATAGGACCATCAGTTAAGGGGCGAACTGAGTTACGTAGCATATTACCGTAAACACAACTAGCCGCCCAGTAGCGCTATGCGCACTCGGTAGGATCAAGCTAAGACGCAGAGTAGCAGAACTACAGGGTCTGTACGAAAAAACGAAGCTTTGCGAATGCTGTAGCGACGGATGTGCATGTCAGTGTGTTTCGGAAACAACATAATTAACGCAAGAGGTTGTAGTAAATGACAGACGTGACGGTGGCCGAAGTGACCGTGCCGTCGTCGTCGCCACTTTACAAGGTGAAGCGAAAGACGAAAAGGGGCTTCGGCGTCCTCTCTGGCAGAAATCGTAGCACGTTCTCTTTCTCGCCCGCGCCTAAAGCTCTTAGCATTAGCAGCGCGAGCGGTGAGGTAAAGACTGTGATCATGATGAGCAATGATGATGCCGCGACAATTTCAGGCAAAGCGCTTTGCGAGACTCGGTGGCTGCAAATCACCGTGGCACGAAGCCGCAACAAAGGAGCACGCCGCCCGGCCACTCACCGTGATTTCTACGGCGAGTGTCCGTGGAGTCACCGATAATTCTAAATGCTCTGTGTATTCTGCAAGTACGCGGGTAGTAGACACGCACCAATAATATTCTAAGTGTCAAAGATTGACAACTTACCGCGACGGTTATAGAGTAAGCATCTTGCATTACACGCACCTGACGCAATCATTTACCCGTCAGTATATGACGACGCGCAGCAAGGCGCTCACTGACGTGGAAAACGTGGCCGCTTTCGTGCAGGTTTTCCCTCTTATTGATGGTGGCATCGCGGCAGAATGACGATATCTATAATCCAGCTCGAAGCACTAACGCACCGGCTACGGGCGCTTGCGCCACCAAAGCTGTCAAAGCAATGAGGCGCTGCTGTTTGCTAAGATTCTCAACGTTGCACGCCCGCCGCACCACTCGCGGCGCTGCGAGCGGTTTTCAAGGCGCCCCCTATAGGTCCCAAACAAAGTGTATATGCTACCTTTAGGTAGCATATACAGCAACTCTACCCACACCTTGCGTGAGACGCCACCGCGCGACAAGGGACTCAGATGGGGCATTCCGCTCAGCGCACTTCAAACGAAAAAGAAATATCTGCGAGCGTTGGGTTCTGCGTTGTCGACACTCGCAGCGCGTTCCTGAAGCAAGGCGTAGCAACTGTTTTAGTTGTTAGCTCACGCTTGTCCTGTGTATAGCTGCGCGTCTTTCTCGAGCATCCTTCTTGGTGCTTCCGCGGGAAACTGCAAGTATACTTTCTCGACCATATGCTGCTTCGGCGAGCCTTCATTCAAGTTTCGTCAGTTCCTCGTCACGTGTTGTTGTTGTCTTACGTAACGAAGAGGCCGCTTTTAAAGTAAACTGTCAATTTTAAAGACGATAGTCTTTCTTGGGATACTTCAACGCAAAAATTTTGTCTGGCTCTCTCTCTATGTCTGTCTGTCCGTAACCCGATTCAGCTACTCGGCCAGAGTTTAACCACTTTCTGAACGACCAGCCATCTTGAACCGGTGTTTGCGTTCATACTTGTGAACATATTCGATCAAAAAAGCAAATACTACGCATACCTGAGGCGCAACATTAATATGTAAGTATCAGGTCGTGTGTTCTTTTATTAGAAAATACATAGATACTTAATTCTAAAGACCCTAGTGTTTTTTAGGCTGCGCTGAAAATGCGACGCTGTGCACGAACTGGGACGCTTTGCACGAAAAAGCCCTGTGCCGACGATAAGGTGCCTCCGTTAGCAGTGGCCCTTGTTTCAGCAGAAGCTCATTTTTTAGATGTGAAGCATCTTATGGCGAAGCTTAATCCGGTGGTGGTGGTGGTGGTGGTGTGCGGCGTGACCACCCTTACTGCGCATGCACAAACCCTTTCAAAAAAAAATAAATAAATAAAAAACCTCCTCTCTCCCTCTCTCTCCTCTAGGCATCCCTCCCCCGCGGCAACCACACCCTGACAGCGCATGCGCCTCCCCTCCTACGCTCCCTCCTCTAGGCATCCCTGCCCGCGGCGTCCACACTCCCACTGCGCATGCGCGTCCCCCCTCTCTCTCCTCTCCTACATTGCCCCCCCTCTCTCGCCACTCGACGCCGACGCAGGCAGTGTCTGCTAGCGAGTTTCTTGGTTGAAAAAACCGACTGCTCGCGCTGCACAACCGTTCACTGGCCTCCCCGTATATATGGCACTGGATCTTGACCTGCAAAGTGGTGCCGGTGGGAGATTTCTCCTGTGAGTTGTTGAACAATAAAAATTCGCATCGTGCGCGTTAACTAAAAGCGGACTGCGGGTCCCTGTGTCCAGTCGGAGTCTTCTGTCTCTCATTGCCCATTAGCAGCGATTGGCATGTTCCAGTAGGAAACACCGCTCCATCACTGCGTGCTTTGCGCCTCCCAAGTTTTTTTCTCCTTCGCAACGCTGCGATGAGCGCCAGCGTCAACGCCGCCGCCAGTGTAAGCGTTAGCGCCTACCATGGCATCTACACATGGTTCCCTTTAGCGGGAGATGGTGTAATTTTTTTCGATGGCGTCCATATTTCGCGCATCGCCTCCTCTATTTTATCAGTGCCACCCAGATGCGGCCAATTCAACGTAGAGTAGGCGCTGTTTGAGACAAGACGAAACATAGTAGTACGGCCGGCACAAGACTATTATCTTTCGACGACATTTGCAGCCAAGCACGCAGATACGCGGCCAATTTTTTATGAAAGGGAACACGTGAGCGCGTGGCCAGCGCGCTCCGGCGGCTGCTTGCAGCGCATTCAAGCAGGAGCGAGAGCAACAACAGCCTCTTTTCGCGCCATCTAGTTGGCGAGGAAAACAACCAGTCATTGGTGATACGGAAACGGCTGGGAGGATTGCAACCCCCTCCCCCTTCAAGGCAATTACGCGAGAGGCCGGGTAGGTTCCGCATCACCAACGATTGGTTGTTTTGGTCGCCACTAGATGACGCGAAAAGAGGCTGTTGTTGCTCTCGCTCCCGCTTGAACGCGCTGCAAGCAGCCGCCATGGCACGCAGACCACGAGCTCGCGTGTTCCCTTTCATAAAAATAGACAGTGCACGTAAGGCCTGCATTATCCAGAGAATGCGAATGCATTGCTTAGCATAGAAACTCGTGATCAATGGAAAGGGTCCCCAATGATTGGGGCTCACACGGAGCTCCAGACGGTTGAAGTATGTTATGAGCGTGTCATCAAATGTGCGCTTTGAAAGCTCCTCTCAAATGATCGCAAACCTCATCATAATACTAATATTAATGATAACTATTGGGGTTTAACGTCCCACAACCACGATACTATAATCAGGGATGCCATTGAGTAGGGCTCCGGAAATTTTGATCACCGGGGGTTACTTTAACGCGTAAATGATTCTAAGTCGAAAATGCGGCCGGTTTTCGATCCTGCGGCCTTTGATTCAGCGGTGGAGGAAAATAACGATACCACCATTGAAAGTCCATTGGAAACTTCAAAAACCTGGAAAGAAGGCTTTCTGCAATCCCTGCATTTCTGATTCGAATCTGCCTCATTATGTCGGTCTCTTTCTGTTTTTTTTTTTTTTTTTTGAGTAACGCTTGACCTTCAGTAATGAGCGCACCATAAACGCGAAGTCCGCGGCCATTGGCTGACTTGGGGATCGTTAGCTGTATAGTTATCGCGGATAACGGCAGATGCACCGCTATATCCGCACACTAGTTCGCTGCACACTGATAAGCGGCGCTCTCTGACGAAAAAAAAAAAGAACGCTCTCAACGTCATGACGCATGTTGCCGAACGGGCGTAGGTTTTTGTTTCCCCTGTTACCCCCCCCTGCTTAGCCTTCAGCGCGCTCAAAATACGCACGGAGCGAGAAAGCGCGCGAGAAATACCCTGTGACTTTGCTAGTAATTTATACGGATTTTAAACATTGAAGGTCACTTTGTAAATTCCAAAGTGTGTTCGGCGAAAACCTGTGGCCATTCGAATGACTATGCCATGTCTTTTTTTTTCTTTTTCTTTCGTTTTTGTTCTTTTCTCTTTTTTCTGTTCTTTTTCCATTTTTATTGTCTTCGCTCTCTCAGCAATCACGTGATTGCTGAGAGAGTGTGAGGGGAGAGGCCACAGCTGGCACCCTACCGGAGCACGGACGGACGGTCACCGCGAGTATGGGACATTGAAGGCTTTCGCCTCAAAAATTTTAGTGGCAGTCGACTCGTGAGGCAAATAGCTTCTTTGTCGAAGCCGTTCGACGATTATTTGGAAATATGCGTTACAGGGCTCCATTGAACAACTAAACGAACAATGGTTCGGGAGACGGATACGCATGAAAATGGTTGCCTTGGTCTATTTGAAGTTTTATGGCTTTATATGACTTTATGGCTTTACATCAAAATATACTAAAATAACAAAACATTCACCTAACTAGCCCAAGTAAACAGCGTGCGCAAGTGTCTTGCAAAAAATCGTACGTAAAACTCGTAAGAGGTTCAGGCGGAACATGAGCTGCTATGGATGCCACGGCAAGTCCGCCCCCCTGCCTACCCAATACCAAAGTGCCCCCCCCCCCCCCTCCACCTGACACTCACGATCTAAGCTCCTGATTGGTCAGTGAAGTGGGAGAGGGAGACCACACCGGTCGCCACCCCTGTGAGTGACAAGAAAGTTCATTCGCCGCCTGACTCCTGCCGGTTCGGACTACTCCAGTCGCTCGTGCGAACACTCTGCCCGAAGCAAGTCCAGTCCAAGCCAATTCTCAATGGAGCCCGTGCAAGGTGTCACCACCAGCCAACGGCCGATGGCTCGACCGTCACGACGAGTGCGTTTCATGCTGCCCAACGGTTGCGTCGTGTGTCCAAGGAGAGTGGAGCTGGCCTCACGTGATACCGTCATCCTGGCGACCGGCGCTGACACGGCGCGCAAACGCGCAGCACCCGAACCTTCTTCGGAGCCCGCCACCCTGAAGCGCTACGTGTACCGTGGAGGTGAGTGTTTTTTTTACGCATTTGTGGAGTGCTTGATTTGTTGCTGTGGTTGCTTTAACTTACAAATTTGTGGGACCATTGCCGGAATAGCGTCGCCAATAAGGGTGCAATAGGGGCTAGTTGGTAGATCTTCATGTTTATATGCGCAGCCAGGTAAGACACGGAGCAGAAAAAAGAATGAGAAACAACACAGCGTGAACCCTGTGTTATTTTTTGTTTTTTTGTGGTCCGTGTCTTACCTGGCAGCGCATCAAAACATGAAGCGTGGCCAAGTATTTTTTGAACTACACATCTATCCGTATATAAAGCAACATTAGAAGTAGTTCAGCAAATTTTAAAATTATATGTCTTTTTCTTTTAGATCAGCAATGCTGTATCTGTAGCGTGCGAATAAGAGGGCGTCGCGTCTTTGCTAATAAGCGCTACGTTAAATTATGTGTCATTGTCATTCGGGCGCTAATATCTCATTTGCATACCTGCGACATTTCCTAAATTACATTGCTTAGCCTGTTGCAAGGAGGTATTCATAGGAAGTATTCACTGAGCTCTTCCCCGGGGCGGCGCCAGCGAGTGCACCGCCATATCCGTGGTCGTTCAGCGATGTGTCATATGATAGCCTCATGTCTGGTGGCACGGCACCTCACTAAGCCGCTTTCATGGAAAAATATCAACACGTGTTGCCGAGAGCTGTGGTTGTAGTCGGACGATGACGTTAACGCGCGAGACCAGGAGTATGGCGACAGCCGCGCTAGCGCCCCTTGCGGATGACGTCACGTGAATACCTCCTACGCAAGCCTAAACAGACTAATTGCGTCCCTCTCTGAACGGAAATGCATGAAAGTCGGGCTATCAATGGTTTCTGCAAAGTTATTGAATAAGTGCACTTTGCAGCATTTCAATAGCGACAGGAACTTCGTTTGCTCTAAGAGATCCTTGTATAACTTCCATCATTTGATGTGTTTGTGTTGAATTATTTTGTGTATGGTGGTTTCACACAGTGTAATATAGAACTCGTGTGTTATAGAAGTCGCTCATTAAAGAAGTCTAACCACCTGTCTTCTATGTCATTGCTTATGCGCAGGTTTTCCACTAAAGCGCTTCAAAGGATTCCATCGGATTGACTCCTCTGTGTTACGAGGAACCAGTGGAACCACTGCGGACTCCTCGTCACCTGAACACCAGCTGGATCTCAGGCCCCTCTGCATTGACTCAAGTCCTGACAAGGCCGAAACGTCGCAAGCAGTTTCAGAGAATGATGGCTTCATGGAGGAGATCCTGGCGATGAACCAAGACTAGTGCGTCCTTGACAAGATATGAACTTTCTGTGTGTTTCACAAGACACCACATTCCTTTAACGTCAGCCATGTACCCGGTGTGTGCGAACAAACATAGCCATTGTCCTTCTTCATTCATTTGACCAAAAGCATTGCATCTTTGTTTTATTGTGTGCTTGCCAATAAATGGGATCACTTGTTGGCCTTCCAAAACGGGATATCTTTTCTGTCTGCTCATTTTAGCCCCTGAGACCATATCTCGGTTACATTAGTTACCATGGCTTATTGGTTACTTGCTTATGGTAGGAAAATATCCAACTGATATTCACGCATATGGAGTGTTAAAGGAGTCCTGATATGAAATTTAAATATTTTCGTCTTGTTGCTGTAATTAAAAACACGTTTTAAAAACCCTAAAGAACTCGTAATACTTAGGAATGCATTTTTAATACCGCATCCATAAAAGCGCACTTTCGGATGTCGCGGGGGCGGCTTCGCAATGACGTGTCAACGAAAATATGACGTTACGGGACGACCGAAAATCGCGAACTTCTAACAGCTGTGTAATTTTCGGTCAGTCGCACGAGGTTCCCATAATGGTGCATTCAGACGACGGACCGAATCCGGATTTGTCGTGGACGCGGACTGCTAATCCGCGGATGATCCGCCTGCGGACCGCACAGGGGTCCGATACGTGAGGTCACGTGACGCGCCGTCCGCGACTCCACATCCGGATTCGGTCCGGTCGTCTGAATGCACCATTGCGAGGAGGGAACTGTCGTCCAGCAACTGCTACAGCGATTCCTGCGATTTAAGATGCATGCGGTCTTCGCAAACACAGTTGACTGTGGTGGCTCGACGTGACAATGTCCGTTGCGTTGGGGCTAGCTTGCAGATGCTGGGTGACCAAAACTTTAAAATCGAAAACTTCGGCAGATGCCACGTACCGTGGGAATCAATAATATGCGAAACATGCGTCAAGAAGTTTGCGATATGTGGCACTTTTAAAATGAGCCTAACGCTGCGATGCGGATGGATGTAGCACTCAGTAAACATACGTAGAAATCTGATGCGCATTCACGTATCTACAAAACATGCAAATGTGAGAACAGGTTGTTCATAGTTGCGTAAGGACGCCACCACTAACGTGCGCACTAGCCGCAGTGGCAGGCTGAAATGTTCTTGTTCGCTAAGCATAATGCTGAAGCGTATGCGGCGAAAATTGACGTTACTGTCAGAAAAGTATATCTTATCGACATTTCCTGAACATTACGCAATCTCACGACCTCCTACGTACACAGGAGACTTGTGTGGTGCAGTCACCGGAATATTTCGGAGGGGTTTTCAAAAACTCTCGCCAAGATTTAAAAAACCTCCCAGTCACCACATGGGTTAGTGTCACGTGACGGTAACATTACGTGGAGTAACAAATCGCTATTTTAGCATTATACACGTGTCAGCAAGTGCGCTGCTATAAAATCGCATGGTTAGACCTGTTATTGCTTGCCGATGAGTGGCCATCGAAGACGCTAGCTAATGTTTTCTGTATCAGAAATATTGCGAAAATGGCAAAACTTTGCGAGTTGATGTCACTGAAACGCTACGTTCAGACCACTTTCTTTAGGAAGTGCACTTTGTAATGTGCTTAAGACACGGAGTTGCACGCATATTTCAATGATTTTCGCGAACTGAGAGCACGAGGATAATATAGCAGCAGTCTCTACACGTGCAATCACGGATCTTACCACAGCGCATATACAGCCAAGCAAGGCCAAATGCTTCCGTGCATCGCGATAGTCCTGCCTACAAACATCGAAGACTGTGCTAACACAAGGGGACAAAACGCGCGTTGGGGACTCGCAGTATCCACGTGCGCGCGCAAAGATGTCGTGGCAAGCAGAGGGAGCCACGAGCCACCCATTCAACGCATTGTTCAGCCCGTTGCGCCAGACAGCGCGATATCACGGCTAATTGTGACTGGGAGAAAAGCCTCCCAGCCTTTCGGTGACAATCTACTTCGAAATTCTCAAGCTGAGTTGCTGCCGGCGCCGTGGTGAATTTCTTGGAAGAGTACAATGGCACCACTTTTTCAACCCAGGGGACAACCATGACTCAGGACCACGTCCCCAACTCCTCTTCCATTTGATTAAAACTAGCACCCACTCAAACAGTCCCCGTCACCCCCCACCCCCCTCCTTCCGTTTCTTTTTTTTTTTTTTTTGTGATGCTGTACGTTCTTACAACATAATACCTACACCCCCCCCCTTAAGGCTCGTTCACACCATAGGCGGAGCGGCCGAAGCGGGAAAGTGGAAAGCCGAGAAAAACCGGGAAATCTCCGGGCGGCAAACGAGGGGGAGAGGCGGATCGCTCCGGTGACCGATTTTTTGCCGCCCGAGGAAGCTGTCCGCTTTGCCGCAGCCAATCACAACGCTATGCGGCGGTGGCACTGGTGTATCTTAGCGAGAAGCAGTGCCACGTGCGCAAAGTGCGAGATGCTCCGCCTCCTCGGCCGCGCGGACGGCCTAAGGAGGCGTGTGGTCTGAACGGGTGCGCGCACCTGCCGCCTAGTAAAAGAAGAGGGAAAAATGTAGGGACTGTAGACGCACTTTCCGCAGGCGCACCACGCGTGGCGGGACATCTGCCGCACGCAAGCGGAGGGCGAGACAGCGTCGCCGATACGCTCGTTCGCACTCCGCATTCGTGCGGCAGTATGAAGGGTTTGTGCTTGTAGGTGTTTTATATTGTTCCGTCACAATTATGATTGATATTAGTGTAGTGTTAAACCTTTTAATTTCGAAGCATTTCTTAGCGAACTTCGGCGACACTGAGCGCATCTATCTATCTATCTATCTATCTATCTATCTATCTATCTATCTATCTATCTATCTATCTATCTATCTATCTATCTATCTATCTATCTATCTATCTATCTATCTATCTATCTATCTATCTATCTATCTATCTATCTATCTATCTATCTAGCCGCCCGCGACTTTGTGCTCTCCAGGCCGTATCGTTAAAGAAACACTAAATGCAAATAACAATTTGCGTCAGAGTAAAAGGTCAGTGTTTGGCAATGTCTAAAACGGCAATATTATCAACAGCAGTGCTCTACTAATCGAGAAATTAAGATAAATGTACGACACCACATGCGCTACGAGTGGGACATCTAGGAAATGATCCCAATGACGTTCCAGCGTCTGCCTACAAAATAAAATGCTGCTTCTTCGTTTCTGTTTGATTCATAGAAAAAGAACCACCTCGCGTTACTATGGGGAATGGCGCGAGTGGTTCAAAAGTTGCGTTTTCGCCTGGTTAGGTTGGATAGGTGGCGCCATCTAGCGTGGCTCAGTTGAACCCGGCCAACAAAAACATCCATTGTGGCAAGCTTCAATGACCGTTTTTGCTGCTGTGGCTCCCGCTACTTTCGCTCTGCTGCTACTAGTGTCGGCGTCCGCGCAGTAAAGGCGGGTAACATAGGGCACCGAAAGAGTGACATCAGAAAGACCGCTTCGGGCGGGTGACTTGAAGTGCGCTAACACGATGCGGACCACTAAAACGTGATTTTATTTCCAAATTCGCACTTCCTTGGCACAAAAGTAGCACTTTCGAGGTTTCTGGACCGCTATTTCAAGAATCAACGTCGACTTAATATTTGCCCTTAGTGTCCCTTTAATGGGATTTATACCGAAATTGGCATGGCGTAACATGAGCGACTGATCATATTAAGAAAGCATGACTAACTTGTCATGAACGGTATGGTTTACACGCCATGGTCATGGTGCTAATTCATCCGTTTCCTTAACTTGATATAGCCAAAAAATTGATATGATGGAACAGTTCTGCATGACCAACATAAATGACAAGTGGTAACATTAAAATCATGACGTGCATGTCATCTACAACATGATTTACATGCCACGCTCATGGCGTGCTGACGGCCCTTCCGCTAACTTGATATAAACCAAATTTAGTATTGCATGACGTCACTGTAGGACGAACATAAATGACAAGTGGTAATATGGAAATAATGACATGTAATGTGCAACATCACTTGCATGCCAGGCTCATCGTGCGCTCGCGGCCGTTTCGCTAGCTTGATGTACACCAAATTTGCTATTGCGTGACCTGACTGTATGACGGACATAAATGACAAGTACTAATATAGAATTCATGACATGTCACGTGCCACATGACTTGCATGCCACGCTCATGGCGCGCTTGCGGCCGTTTCGCTTGCTTGATATAAACGAAATTTAATACTGCATGACATGACCGTATGGCGAACATAAATCGCAGGTGTTAACATGAAAATCACGACATGCACAAAGTGAATTACATGCCACGCTCATGGTGCACTTGCGTCCGGTTTGGTAGCTTTACATACACCAAAATCGGTATCGCGTAATGTGATTGTATGACGAACATAAATGGCAGGTCCTAACATGACATTCGTGTTATGTACAGCATGATTCGCTCATTGCTGGCTGCTTCGCATTACATCGAGTCCCACAATGCGTGGGATCTGCCGGTTTTTTTTGTTCCCTCTCTCCTGCTTTTCGCTTTCGTGCCTCTCCCTCTCACAAGTGCTGGGTCATGCTCCTTAGTTTGTTCCTGCAATAATATTTGCCCCCCAATAGTACTCCTGGCACTTCGACATATGACGTCCTGCATATGTGTGCATGCTTTTCCTTATTTTCTCTCTCCCTCTATCATCTTTTTGATCCCTCTTTTCCCACCCTTGTACAGGATAGCAAACCGGTTCTTCTACTAGGTTAACCTCCCTGTCTTTCCCTTTATATATTTCTCTTTCTCTTGACATGTGCATGACTTCAATGAGTCTTTTGGCGTGAATTTCCTTTTATATCGTTAGAATGAGTTAAGGAGGTTTCCGAAGGCGGCGTAAAAGGCTGTGAATGAATGCGTTTTCAGCACGTTAGTTGTCTTCTGACGTAAATATTCAGCAGGCACTACTCGATATAGTGCCACGAGGTAACGAGGACGATAGTGATTGTGTCGCAATGGTTTTTCACTAGTAGCTCACTTTCTGTTTTAAATTTTACGAAAAAAAGTCACACTTTATTTTGCTCCCTTGCAAGGCTTCCAATGCATCACCAGTAGTCTGGCGGCCACGTGAGACCCTGCTCGTGACGTTGTTTAATGGCATTCTTCGCTCTGTAAGAACGTTCTGCAAAAGAAAAAGAGCGCATGGGTTCTTTGTTTCGGCTTGGCGGTCATCCACATTGAGAGCGAAAGCTTACAGACTCAACTGCCTGGTGGCTTAAGAACACTGACGCGAAAGATGGCCATATGACGTGGGTATCAAATTTTAGATTGGAATCTACAGTGACCCCTAGGAACTTCGCAGAACTTATTTGTTTAATTTCAACGTTGCTTATCTGTATGTGTAAGGCAGATGTCATTAGTTTATGAGGAGAATGAAAAACTACGAACTGAGATTTTACAGGGTTTATACTTATGTAAGGCACCAGTCTTCAAGCTTCTGCACAGCGTAGTTTAACTTATCTAAAAGCTCAGTGGCGTTAGAGGCAGAAGCTACGATCGTCGTATCGTCGGCGTACAGGAAACACTTGGAACCATATAAGTAACTCGGCAGGTCATTAATAAACGTCAAGAATAAGAGCGGACCGAGAATTGATCCCTGGGGTACACCATCGGTGATGAGCCTATGTTGGGAAAAGATGCCATCGATATACACACTCTGATATATGTTTGAAAGGTAATCTTTAAGAAGTGCCATAAACGGACCAGTAATGCCATCCCTTTCTAACTTAGAAAATAAAACTGCGTGGTTAATATTGTCAAAGCTTTTTTAAAATCAATGAACAGTGAATCGGCTATTAATTCCCTGTCCAAATTTGTTCGGATCCAGTCAATAAAACTAATGACAGCGTGTTCTGTTGAAAGACCCGCGCGGAACCCAAACTCAAAGCCTGCATTATCCAGAGAATGCGCGCATTGCTTAGCAGAGAAACTCGTGATCAATGGAAAGGGTCTTCCAGTGATTGAGGCTCACACGGAATTGCAGGAGGTTAAATATTGTTACAACTGTATCATCAAATGTGCGCGTTGAAAGCGCCTCTCAGATGATCCCAAACCTCGTAATAATAATAATGATAACTATTGGGGTTTAACGTCCAAAAACCACGATACTATTATTAGGGATGCCACTGAGTAGGGCTCCCGAAATTTCGATCACCGGGGGGTTTTTTAATGCGTACCTGAATCTAAGTCGAAAATGCGGCCGGTGTTCGATCCTGCAACCTTCGATTCAGCAGTAGAGGAACATAACGATACTACCATTGCAAGTTGATTCGAAACTTCGAAAACCCGGAAAGAAGGTTTTCTGCAATCCCTGTACTTCTGATTGGAATCAGCCTCATTATGTCGGTCTCTCTCTGTTTTTTTTTTTTTCAGTAACGCTTGACCTTCAGTATTGACCACACCATAAACGTGAAGTCCGCGGCCATTGCCTGACTTGAGGATCGTGAGCTGTATAGTTATCGCGGATGACGGCAGATGCACCGCTATGTCCACACACTCGTTCGCGGCACACTGGTAAGCGGCGCTCTCAACGAAAAAAAAAAAAAAGAAAGAAAGCTCTCAACGTCATGCTGCATGTTGCCGAACGGGCGCAGGTTTTTGTTCCCCTGTCATCCCCCCCTTCTTTAGCCTTCAGCGCGCTCAAAATACGCACGGAGCGCGAAAGCGCGCGAGAAAGCCCTGTGACTCCGCTAGTACTTTACGGATATTAAAAATTGAAGGACACTTTGTAAATTCCAAAGTGTGTTCGGCGAAAACCTATGGCCATTCGAATGACTATGCCATGTCTTTTTTTTTTTCTGTTTCTTTCGTTTTTGTTTTTTTCTCTCTTTTTTCTGTTCTTTTTCCATTTTTGTTTTTGTTCACTCTTTCAGCAATCACGTGATTGCTGAGAGAGTGTGAGGAGAGGCCACAGCTGGCACCGTAGCAGGGCACGGACGAACGGTAACCGCTAGTATCAGACATTGAAGGCGCTTTCGCCTTAAAAATTTTAGTGGCAGTCGACTCGTGAGGCAAATAGCTTCTTTGTCGAAGCCGTTCGGCGATTATTTGGAATATGCGTTACAGGGCTCCATTGAACAACTAAACGAACAATGGTTCGGCAGACGCATACGCATGAAAATGGTTGCCTTGGTCTATTTGACGTTTTATGGCTTTATTAATAAACATCGAGATATACTAAAATAACAAAACATTCACCTAACTAGCCCAAGTAAAAGCGTGCGCAAGTGTCTTGCAAAAAATCATACCTAAACTCGTAGAGGTTCAGGCGGAACATGAACAGCTATGGATGCCACGGCAAGTCCGCCCCCTGCCTACCCAATACCAAAGTGCCCCCCCCCCTCACCCTCCGCCTGACACTCACCATCTAAGCTCCTGATTGGTCAGTGAAGTGGGAGAGGGAGGCCACACCGGTCGCCACCCCTGTGAGTGACAAGAAAGGTCATTCGCCGCCTGACTCCTGTCGGTTCGGACTACTCCAGTCGCTCGTGCGAACACTCTGCCCGAAGCAAGTCCAGTCCAAGCCATTCTCAATGGAGCCCGTGCAAGGTGTCACCACAAGCCAACGGCCGATGGCTCGACCGTCACGACGAGTGCGTTTCATGCTGCCCAACGGTTGCGTCGTGTGTCCAAGGAGAGTGGAGCTGGCATCACGTGATACCGTCATTCTGGCGACCGGCGCTGACACGACAGGCAAACGCGCAGCACCCGAACCTTCTTCGGAGCCCGCCACCCTGAAGCGCTACGTGTACCGTGGAGGTGAGTGTTTTTTTTTTAGGCCTTTGTGAACTGCTTGATTTGTTGCTGTGGTTGCTTTAACTTACAAATTTGTGGGACCACTGCCGGATAGCGTCGCCAATAAGGGTGCAATAGGGGCTAGTTGGTACATATTCATGTTTATATGCGCAACCAGGTAAGACACGGAGCAGAAGAAATGAGAAACAACACCGTGCCCCTGTGTTATTTCTCGTTTTTTGTGGTTCGTGTCTTACCTGGCAGCGCATCAAAACATGAAGCGTGGCCAAGTATTTTTTGAGCTATACATCTATCCGTATATAAAGCAACATTAGAAGTAGTTCAGAAAATTTTAAAATTATATGTCTTTTTCTTTTAGATCAGCAATGCTGTATCTGTAGCGTGCGAATAAGAGGGCGTCGCGTCTTTGCTAATAAGCGCTACGTTAAATTATGTGTCATTGTCATTTGGGCGCTAATATCTCATTTGCATACCTGCGACATTTCCTGAACTGCATTGCTCAGCCTGTTGAAAGGAGGTATTCACCGAGCTCTTCCCGCGGAGCGGCGCCATCGAGTGCACCGCCATATCCGTGGTCGTTCAGCGATCTGTCATATGACAGCCTCATGTCCGGCGGCACTGCACCACCCTAAGCCGTTTTCTTAGAAAAATATCAGCACGTGTTGCCGAGAGCTGTGGTTGTAGTCGGACGATGATGTTCATACGCGAGACCACGAGTATGGTGGCGGCCGCGCTAGCGCCCCTTGCGGATGACGTCACGTGAATACCGCCCTACGCAAACCTGAACAGACTAATTGCGTCCATCTGTGAACGGGAAGGTATACAAGTACGGCCATGAGTGGTTTCTGCAAAGGAATAAGTGCACTTTGCGGCATTTCGATAGCGACCGGAACTTCGTTTGCTCTAAGAGCTCCTTGTATAACTTCCATCATTTGATCTGTTTGTGTTAAGTTCTTTGTGTATGGTGGTTTCACGCAGTGCAATACAGAACTTGTGTGTTATAGAAGTGGCTCATTCAAGAAATCTAACCACCTGTCTTCTGTCATTTCTTATGCGCAGGTTTTCCACTAAAGCGCTTCAAAGGATTCCATCGGATCGACTCCTCTGTTTTACAAGGAACCAGTTCCGCTGGTGTTCAGGTGACTCCTCGTCACCTGAACACCAGCTGGATCTCAGGCCCCTCGGCATTGACTCAAGTCCTGACAAGGCCGAAACGTCGCAAGCACTTTCAGAGAATGATGGCTTCATGGAGGAGATCCTGGCGATGTACCGAGACTAGCGCGTCCTTGACAAGATATGAACTTTCTATGTGTTTCACGCGACACCACTTTCTTTTAACGTCAGCCATGTACCCGGTGTTTGGGAACAAACAAAGCCAGTGTCGTTCTTCATTCATTTGATCAAAAGTGTTCCATGTTTGTTTTATTGTGTGCTTGCCAATAAATGGGATTATTTGTTGGCCTTCCAAAGCGGGACATCTCTTCTGTCTGCTCATTTTAGCCTCTGAAACTACGTCTCGGTTACATTGGTTACCATAGCTTATTGGTTACTTGGTTATGATAAGAAAATATCCACGCATATGGAGCGTTAAAGGAGCTCTCATATGAAATTTAAATCTTTTCGTCTTATTGCTCTCATTAAAAACATGGTTTTAAAACCTTAAAACAACTGTCATAGTGCTTGGGAATTCATTGAATACATTTTTAATGCGGCATTCTTAATAACGGGCTGTCGGTATCCCGGGGCCGGCTTCTCGCTGACGTGTCAACGCAACTGTGACGTCATGGGACGACTGAAAAGCGCGAAATAATAGCACCAGCTGTGCGCTTTTCGGTCAGTCGCACGTGGTTCCCGTAAAGAACGAGGAGAGAACTGTCGTCCAGCAACTGCGATTTATTATGTATGCCAACCAACAGAACTGTGGTGACTCGACGTGACAATCTGCGTAGCGTTGGGGCTGGCTTGCAGATGCTGGGTGACCAACATTTTAATATCGAAAACTTCGGCCGATCCCACGTGCCGCGGGAATCAATGATATGCGAAACATGCATCCAGAAGTTTGCTATGTGTGGCCCTTTTAAAATGAGCATTGCGACGCGGATGGATGTAGCACTCAGCAAACATATGTACCATTATGTAGAAATCTGATGCGCATTCACGTTTCTACGAAACATGCAAATGAGAGAACATGTCGTTCATAGTTGCGCAACGAAGCCACCACTAACGTGCGCACTAGTAGCAGTGGCAGGCTGAAATGTTCTTGTATTACTCCGTCATGTTCGTTACGCTAAGCATAGTGATGAAGCGTACGTTGCGAAAATTGACATCACTGTCAGAAAAGTATATCTTATCGGCATTTCCTGAATATTACGCAATCTCACGACCCCATACGTACACAGTAGACCTGTATGGTGGAGTGTAGTCACCGGAATATTTCGGCGAGGTTTTCAAAAACTCTCGCCAAGATTTAGAAAACCTCCTAGTCACCACATCTATTAGTGTCATGTGACGGTAACATTACGTGGAGTGCCAAAGCGGTATTTTAGCATTATACACGTGTCAGCTAGCACGCTGCTATAAAATCTCATGGTTAGGCGTGTTATTTATTGCCGATGAGTGGCCATCGAAGACACTAGCTAATGTTTTCTGTATCAGAAATATTGCAAAAATGACAAAACTTTGTGAGTTGATGTCACTGAAGCGCTACATTCACACCACTTTCTTTAGGAAGTGCACTTTGTAATGTGCTTAAGACACGGAGTTGCAGCCATATTGCAATGATTTTCACGAACTGAGAGCACGAGGATAATATAGCAGCAGTCTCTACACGCGCAATCACGGATTTTACCGCAGCGCATATACAGCCTAGCAAGGCCAAATGCTTCCGTGCATCGCGATAGGCCTGCCTACAAACATCGAAGACTGTGCTAACACAAGGGGACAAAACGCGCGTTGGGGACTCGCAGTATCCACGTGCGCACGCAAAGATGTCGTGGAAAGCAGAGGAAGCCACGAGCCACCTATTCAACGCATTGTTCAGCCCGTTGCGCCAGACAGTGCGATATCACGGCTAATTGTGACTGGGAGAAAAGCCTCCCAGCCTTTCGGTGACAATGTACTTCGAAATTTTCGAGCTGAGTTGTAGCCCGCTCCGTGGTGAATTTCTTGGAAGAGTACAACGGCACCACTTTTTGAAACCAGGGGACAACCATGACTCAGGACCACGTCTCCAACTCCTCTTCCTCTTCCACTTGATTAAAACTAGCACCCACTCAAACAGTCCCCGTCACCCCCCACCCCCTCCTTCCTTTTTTTTTGTGTGATGCTGTACGATTCTTACAACATAATACCTACACCCCCCCCCCCCCCTTAAGGCTCGTTCACACCATAGGCGGAGCGGCCGAAGCGGGAAAGTGGAAAGCCGAGAAAAACCGGGAAATCTCCAGGCGGCAAACTAGGGGGAGAGGCGGATCGCTCCGGTGACCGATTTTTCGCCGCCCGAGGAAGCTGTCCGCTTTGCCGCAGCCAATCACAACGCCATGCGGCGGTGGCACTGGTGTATCTTAGCGAGAAGCAGTGCCACGTGCGCAAAGTGCGAGATGCTCCGCCTCCTCGGCCGCGCGGACGGCCTAAGGAGGCGTGTGGTCTGAACGGGTGCGCGCACCTGCCGCCTGGTAAAAGAAGAGGGAAAAATGTAGGGACTGTAGACGCACTTTCCGCAGGCGCACCACACGTGGCGGGACATCTGCCACACGCAAGCGGAGGGTGAGACAGCGTCGCCGATACGCTCGTTCGCACTCCGCATGCGTGCGGCAGTATGAAGGGTTTGTGCTTGTAGGTGTTTTATCCCTTTCCTGCCCGAGAAAAATATAATACAAAAATTGCTAACTTGCTCAAAGATTATTGATGTTTGCTCTATTGTAATTAAGTTTTCAAAGGTTAAACTGTAAGAATTGGACTTTTTGCCCCAGAAAACAGACCCGCACATATGTGCGGGCTGGGCTTTTATTCATGTGATTCACTGCAGCGAGGAATACACTCATAACTGTTAAGACAAAGCAAAAAATGCGTGGTCAGCGCTGCGAATGCAACATTTTAGAGTATTGCGTGTCACTTGTGAGGCACAGGTATCAGTTACACTTCATACAACGCGTCCTTGAACAAGAAGCTACACTTGACAGCCTGCAGTGATGTGGAGATGTCAAGCTGTATACTGATCGCCAGAGGTACGTATAGCTGAGTCTAATCGCTTGGCTATGCCGGGCGCCTTTTACACTACAGTAAAGTTGCCTAAGGATTGATCTCGTGACAAATCTTTTTTTTCCGCTTTGAATTCTTGGACACCTGGTGACGAGCAAAGTTCCTCAGAGATCGGATGCAGCCCATGATGAGGTCCATACCTAAAGCTGCTTGATCTTTTGCACACTTACTTGCAAAGTTCTTCTATGTCTACAACCAGGGCACACTGCCGTTTTGTCAGCAGTAACTTCAAAGACCGTTGCATTAAATTAGTGTGAGAAAGTCGGCAAAGGAGTTTTGACAACAGCAAGAACGTCGGCTGTCTCACCACTTCCAAGCAGGTGAGGCTTTGCCGCCGAATGTGCCTTCTTCCAAAAGACATCAATTTCACTGAAACTGGCAGGATAGGGTGAGTGATCACCTGACCCAGTTATTGCGGAGGCGACTGCTCAAAAACTTGCCTTCCATACTCCAGTTTTCATCACTAAGTTGGCTCGAACCACGAATATGAATCTCTGTCAAATCGTAAACGTGGTCCCTACACAATTCTGACACAAGACATCAGGAGGCTCAGTATCTCTTCTATGTCTTCTTCATTCTCTGGTTTGAAAATCTTGGCATGTGAAAAAAAAAAAATTCAGCGCCCAAAGAAGCTTGTTCCCTAAGTTAGATAAATTTAGCAATTTTAACCCTCAATGTTATTTATTATCCGTAGAATTTCACTGGCGATACTGAAACTCTATATGATAGGCAATGTAAAATCTAATTCTTTGAAATATAATGCATGTTGTCACAACACATTCACAAAAATAATATTTTCTACGTAAATGGTGATAGCAATTCACGCACATCACTTCGCGTCGCTAACTTCAGATATAAGAAAACATCAGGAAACCCCAACCAAAGAAGTGCCAATAAGATGCCAAGAAAAGCTATTCGCAATAAAAAAGTCACAGTTTCACCGCAAGGGTGAAGCAATGAATGCGATAGCAAAAAATTGTAATGTTATACGAAGTGAGGCTGGCAGCTAACTCTTTTTGGATCCGATCTCACGCAACTCTAGAAAACGCTTGTTTAAGAGAATTCTCTTCGCGTTGAGAGCGCAGCACGCAGAAGGGTACGCCGGCCCGGCCGCCGAGAAGGGGGAGATGAGAAGGGGAGATAACGCGCGCGCCCCGCTCGTAAAATCGAAGGTCGCTCGAGGGACCCCCCCCCCCCCCCACCCCTCGCGTCTTTTCACGCTCACGAACGACCGGCGGGCCCGGTTATATATATACATATACATATACATATACGGCAAATGACGCCGACGGCGAAAACCAGCCGCGAGTGTCCATATAATTGCTATCGCAATAAAAAAAAAACAATGTGCAGGCGCAACCACGCGCGAAAGAGCCAACCTGTGCCGCTCTGCCGGGCACTTGACGAGGACTAAAGCCCAGCCCACACAAACGTGCGGGTGACTTCTTCACGCGTGAGTACATAGCGTGTGTGGTAAGAACGCGCAAATTTTTTAGCGAAGCATGTTTTTCTAAGTATTAATATTCCTTTCATATGCATACACTCCCGAAAAATAATCTATAACAAGAAGGAGCGTTGATTTAGACGTCTGAGGTAGCTGCTGTCGGCGCACGTGCTCCGACGGCATTTTGCGTGGAAGATTACTCGCCCTCTGGTGTCGCAATTATTGAACTACTGAAACAGATACATTCCCGTAACCTTTGACTTCAGTTGCACAGAGCTATGAAAGCGAAACTGAAACAGGTGCCGTTTCGTGAGCGTCTTTATTGACCCACACGTTTGTGCGGGTCAGGCCGTAAAGGGTTATATTGTTCCCTCACAATTATGATTGATATTAGTGTAGTGTTAAACCTTTCTTTGCGAACTTCGGCGACACTGAGCGCATCTATCTATCTATCTATCTATCTATCTATCTATCTATCTATCTATCTATCTATCTATCTATCTATCTATCTATCTATCTATCTATCTATCTATCTATCTATCTATCTATCTATCTATCTATCTATCTATCTATCTATCTATCTATCTATCTATCTATCTATCTATCTATCTATCTATCTATCTATCTATCTATCTATCTATCTATCTATCTATCTATCTATCTATCTATCTATCTATCTATCTATCTAGCCGCCCACGACTTTGTGTTCTCCAGGCCGTATCGTTGAAGAAACACTAAAGGCATATAACAATTTGCGTCAGAGTGAAAGATCAATGTTTGGCAATGTCTAAAACGGCAATATTATCAACAGCAGTGATCTACTAATCGAGAAATTAAGGTAAATGTACGACACCGCATGCGCTACGAGTGGGACATCTAGGAAATGATCCCAATGACGTCACATCGTTTGCCTACAAATAATCACTGGTAATCAAACCAGCTGCAGTAAAAAAAAAACTTCCCCATCTCCCGCTAAAGGGAACCATGTGTGGATGCGGAGCAGCGGGGAGATGGTTAGCTTGAGCGGGAGAAACGTCGCCGCTCTCGTTTTGCGGCAGCGGCCCGGGCGCTCATCGCGGCGCTGCACAGGAGAGAGAATGAGGCGCTCTCCGTCATTTTCTAACCGCGGAACTACCGTGGCGCCCCCCAGCGAAGTATGCAGCTGTCACACCACTTGTCGTGCGCGCCGCTCCGTGGTGTGAATTATTTATCATGTGCCTTATTTATCCAGACCATGTGCATTAATTATCAGAAGCCAAACACAACGCCCCAATACGGTATTGCCGGCCATCGACTGCATTATAATTCTGCCCCTTGGGACGGTGAAGAGGTTGAATATAACCTGTCTTTTGATGGTCTAAGGAGGAAGATACCGTTCCATAAAATTAGCACTATTGCCGTTTTTGACGTTCTACACAGCAGTATTACCAAAACAAGTGACAAGTTGTTGTATGACTTGCATTATTCGCTGCCGAAAAGCCCCCGCTAGAATCTTGCGATGACGTGCTATGCAGTGAAGGCGAGGCAAAGGCAAACTTTCTACTACCTTGTAGTTGCTCAGCTGGAAAATGTTTTTCTCCCTTAAAACAAAAGCTACTCTTTTGAAACATTCTGAAGGTCATGCCAACAAATCATACTGTGCAACAATATATAAGCCATATTTTTACTTGGACCGCTACTCTGAGAACATAAAACCTCAATATGAGTCAAAATGCCATTTTTTTTTCAACTTTGTCACAGTATTGTGGTAATGTTGTTGCTTCAACGCTCCCGAAGTATTTTCATCATATATTATAGGTACCCATGAAACACATGATTTGAATATATTATTCGCAAAAACATCCGTGCTTTTTATAAAATACGCTAAACATGCAGCATATTGCAATTTTTCGCCAAGGCCAAAAATAAAGGAAGTTGAGACAAAAATGAATAAACTATCATTGCCATGAAAGATAAGCGCCTTAATATTATGGAAAAAATTGTTTAGTAGTAATTGCTCAGACCAGTAATTTTATACAAATTATTTAGCGCGACACAGTTTCACTTGGGTGCCGAAAGTTCGAAGCGCCCTATATATGCAACAAAATTTCTTTTTTTTGCGAAAAATAACGTCTCAATAACTACTTATCACATTCACATATACCTGGACAACTTTTTTCAGCAGGATCTGATATGGTCGAAAATTGACCTGGTACACTTGATATGGAATGACCCATATATATATATATATATATATATATATATATATATATATATATATATATATATATATATATATATATATATATATATATATATATATATATTCTGACGAAGGCCGTGCCACGGCCGAAACGTTGACCAGTAAAAAAAGATATGCAATTTTCGTAAGTGTGCTCCTTCATTTCTTGACTATATATATATATATATATATATATATATATATATATATACGAAGGCCGTGCCACGGCCGAAACGTTAGTAAAAGTATTTCCCTTTTTCGATGTGTGTGACCTCCAAGTTTATTCAATATATATATATATATATATATATATATATATATATATATATATATATATATATATATATATATATATATATATATTCAATATAAAAATGGCGTAAATAGAATCTATGCAAGCTTTGGCTTCCCGACCTGGAAATGCGAAGAGCTACTGGTTTTTCACTAGTAGCTCACTTTCTGTTTTAAATTTTACGAAAAGAAGTCACACTTTATTTTGCTCTCTTGCAAGGCTTCCAATGCATCACCAGTAGTCTGGTGGCCACGTGAGACCCTGCTCGTGACGTTGTTTAATGGCATTCTTCGCTCTGTAAGAACGTTCTGCAAAAGAAAAAGAACGCATGGGTTCTTTGTTTCGGCTTGGCGGTCATCCACATAAAGAGTGAAAGCTTACAGACTCAATTGCCTGGTGGATTAAGAACACTCACGCGAAAGATGGCCATATGGCAGTGCTTCTAATATAAGCGTTACATTATTTTAACAACAAAAAAAAAAAACGCCATCAGCATATTATTGCAGTTGATACGCAACCTCTGAAACCACTTATACAGCAGCCCGCCACGGTGGATCAGTGGTTACGGTGCTCGACTGCTGTCCCGACGGTCGCGGGTTCGAACCCGGCCGTGGCGGTCGCATTCCGACGGAGGCCAAATGGTAGAGGCCCGTGTACTGTGCTATGTCAGTGCACGTTAATGGTCGAAATTTACGAAGCCCCCTACTACGGTGTCCCCTTAGTCATATCGTTGTTTTAGGACGTAAAACCCCAGATATTATTATTATTGCAGTGAACGCTCACTTGTGTGAACGTCGCTTTTACGAAAATTTCGGAATTGGAATCATTTAGAAAATCCTTGGCGGTTTTCCTGTGCATCCTTTGCAAAAAACTTTCAGTTAAACGAACTTCTAATTAATGAATATTTATCTTTATTGAACTCGATCTGCAGACCCGGGCTCATTTTTGAGATCAATTCAATGAAGTTTTGCGCTCTGGAGATCTGCCGTAGCCGATGCGTGCCGCCCCCAAATCGCCCATAGATCCGCGACTGTGCAACTTCGCTTGCGCATACAGCGCCGTTGAGGCAAAGCGGCCGCGCGGGAGACGAAAATGAGTCACGTGCGCTTCAGTACCTGCGCAGAGCTATCAGATTTGGAAATTGTTTCCAGAGTTCATCCGACACGGAAAGAAGAAGAGTACGACGAAGAAATTGTAAAGGCTGAGGTAGGTTGAAACCTCTTCTCTCTAGCCGAGCTTGTAAGATATATTAGAAATTTACGAGACTTTGTGCCACCACAATAAGCTGTTCCCGAGGCAGCGCACAGAACCATAGACTCTCTGGACAGCTTTGTATCTTCTTGCGCTTTTAAGGCGCCAGAAAATTACAAAATTCTTTTTAAAATAAGTTGCATTTCACACGTCTGACTTGATTTCTCCTGTCCTCAAGCTGTTCAGTATTCCAGTAAATATTCAGTTTGGTGAACCTTCAGTTAAGTGAAGTATTTCCTTGGTCTCTTGAAGTTCACTCAAGCGAGAGTTCACTGTATTTATGCAGCAATACGACCTTCTTGCAGGCTAGTTGGTTCATACCAAACGGGTAGCGTACTGCGCGAGCACGAAGGAAGGAAACAGAAGAAGAGACAGAAAAGAGCTGCAAGAATGTCTTATTGCAGCTATTGTCTAGTTCGGCGTGCCCTGTCCTATGTAACCGGAATAAGCTTTTTGCAGTCATGGCATGCGTTAACCTCGTTGCGCAAGCCAATCTGCACTCTTTCCTGTCGTGCTTGCGCAGTACGCTACCCATTTATCTAGTTTTTTTTTCTTTTACATATTATTGAGGTAAAAAAGCCTTAGGTGCCTCACCAACCACAAAAAGTGACCGTCGGTGGAGTTAACACAAATGAAGCAAAAAGTCACGTGATGGTAGATGACGCCATTGGTAAGTCATCCTGACGTCACAATGACGTCATGTCCAAGACGTAATCACTTGACGTGGTCAGAGGTGGACACGATACCGGAGGGGTAACCACGTTTCTTGGTCAAAGGTAGACCGATATTGGAGGCAGTGGAACAAGTTAGGTGCAAAAAGCTTCAGATTAGGGGAGGGGGGTGGTAAAGAATTAATACAGTGCAGTCAATTGAGAAGAAAATGAAGAATGTTTTCGCATTCGGGTGTCTTAGGCAAATAAGGACCATGTGGCTGTTTTCGTTTTATCCAGATAATCACACGTCAAACGACCGGCTAGTCGACGAATACGTGCATTCACACCGCTGTGTATATGGTGCAATGTGGGTGGGTAAGCTAAGGCTTGCTGCGCACCCGAAAATAACGTACGCTGAAGTTGGTTTCAGGATGGATCAGCGGTAGTTCATATTGACCAGAACATTTAGACGGCGCGTACATCATCAATTATGTCATATTGCCGCGCTAACTTTCCATCTTTATCGCTTTGCTTGTGACGCGCGTATCAGCGCCCCATCATGAACGCGTGAGCCGATAGCTTATCATCGTGTCGCGTTTGATGGGAAACGCCCCCTCGCCAAAAACTGCGAGCGCAGTAGGGTGAAGCGGAGTAGTTTTCCGCCGTCGGCACTGCCGTTCTCTTGTGTCTGTCGGGCGCAGGTCAGCCCAGTAAAATAAAGAATTGTTGCGGCTCGCCCCTCATCCTGCCTTGAACGTTCCTTCATCGTCGCGGCAGTGTGACAATATAATATCGGCAGTGTGCATGGTGCAACATGCGGTCAGCACTCGTTCCATTTCACGTTCAAGTTCTCCGTGTGTCCGGCACGGTGGTATAGTGGTTGCGGTTGTCGGCTGCTGACCCGAAAGTCACGAGTTCAATCCCAGCCGCGGTTGTTGCACTTCTACGGAGGCGAAATGCTAGCTTCCCGTGTGCTGTACGCCGTTGTCTGCAGGTTAACGAAAACCAGATGGTCTAACTTTCGGGAGCCCTCCACTGCTGCGGGCCTCATAAACATATCGGGGTTTTGGGACGTAATACCCCGCGAATAGCTAGTATTAGGTTATGTATTGACTGTTGGAAAATTCGTGATCACCACATGTTGTTAACGCCGACTCGAGGAATAGTTGGCGTTAACTCAACTCACCGCACTTAACCTTGCACTCGCGCTCGTTCTCAAACCGGTTTGCCTTGCTCTTATCCTCGCCGTTGCCTTGGTACTCGAAGGCCTCGCACTGCTGGGTGATCTGGTTGTAGAAGTACTTCTTCACGAAGGGCGGGACGCCGAAGGTGCCTTCGTCCTTCTCCAGGGCGCAAATACCGTGTGGAGCATCTGTCGGAGAAAATGCGTGCGCCGAGGCGAACGGTTGTGAAATACGAGTACAACAAAGTGGTATCATTCTGGTATGGCGCAACCATGTTTGCGTGATAATAGGCGAGGGACGCTCGCAGGGAAGTCTTGCAGCGCCCCGTCTAAGCACAATGCCTTATAGCCACATATTTTATGTTCCACAGATCGATAAAAAAATGATAGCCGATGTGGGGCTCACTTTTTACGCAGCTGCCGAAAATCTATATATACGCTAGAAGCGGAGTAAATACCCTTCGTTATACCGATAGTAGCTATGGTTCCGTTCAGATCCACCAGGTGGCCACTTGCGCTTACGTCCCCGCCTTTAGTAAACCGGTCATCTGCAACCTGTAGGAAAATTTTCGAATGAAGTAAAGCTCCATAATACTGGTCGGCCAGTTGAGGTTGCAGAGAATTCAAAGCTTCTGCAAGTACCAAGATATACCCTGATTTGTGAAATTCGTAGTAGGTTGTCTTACTAATAGCGCGTGCTTGATTTCCGACTTTTTTCTCACTCCCTTTCTTCTTGTCAGTGCATGCTGTGATTATCTTGAGCCTCCTCAGATATTCGTGATCATCTCTCTTCCTTGCAAGACCTCGGACTAGAAACTGAAATGGAAAGCGCTTCCGAAGTTAACACGACCACTCGCGCGCGGAAAATGCGCGCAAGTGGTTTGAAGTGGTCAGTAGTGCGAAAAAACGCGCGCGATGAAAAAATCGCACATCACCCCGTAAGGGAAACCTGTGTAGTATGCGAAGCACTTGGGATCGTTCTTACCGTAAATCACCCGTGACATTGCCCACTCGCGCATGTAAATGAGTGACAACGCGTGTGTACAGTATATACAGTGTTTTTGCCGTTGTCGGCGTTGCCGCTTCGCCTTTCGCGGGTGCGATCGCGTTCACGATCGTTTGCATCCATGGCAGAAAGAGAATGTGTGGTCTGGAACGCACTTATTCTTCATCGTCATCAGCGTCATCGTCATCGTCATGGCGTATAATGGTTACCGTGCACGTCCTGTGCCGTAATGGCAGCGTCATCGTCATCTGGCCACGGCGGACAATGGGGGGACAGAGCTCGTTCATAAGATGCTTCGCATCTAAAATTCGCGTTGCATTCATTCTACCTGATGCTGTCACAAGTAATGTGCGTCACCTCTGCACGCCCTCTCGCAGCGTGGCCTGGAGAAGTAGAATCCTGGTCCCAGACAGCCGTCCCACTTCTTGCAGTCCCCTTCGAATGGAGAGTAGTAGTACACGACCGAGGTTTGGTTGCAGACGCCACCTACCGGCACGTACAGGCACCCGTGCTTCTTTCCTTCCACTGTGTAGAGTGCAAAATTCAGGTAATTAATTTTTTTATTTACAATGATGAACGAACAGTTTTCTTTCCTTGCTATCATTTCCATCTTCGTAACACGGGATACATTTTTGGAACAGAAGATAGTAAAAATTTGGTACATGCCGGCATTTACAAGTTTCAGCCGTATTATTTTACTACCTCCGTAGCATCTCTTTACTGGCCAGCAACTAGTAAAGTTGGTAAATTTTGCTGTTACTAACCAGAGAGCCTTTCTTCGTGTCTTTAACTATTTAACTACGAAAATACTTATGCTGCCAGATTCGATTCTTCGTAGATGCCGTAATATATTATGCCATAATTGTGACAGTCTTATGCAAACTTTAGAGAAAACTTAAATTTTTCTAGATTATGTTGCAATAACAGTTTCGCGCTACGTGATCGTATACATATATGCAAGCAGTAGGATAGGATACAACGTACTGGGTAAAAAAAATAATGGATTGCTTGTCTAAATTTTATATGGCTCCTAACCGGTACAGTGTGTGCTATTCCAAAGTAGGCAAATCAACAGCCGTCAGGCTAACGTAAGAGTAGAGCTAACGTAATAGTAAGCTAACGTAATACTCGTTTAGTAACAGGGCGCTTTTGTCGTGTCAGCGGCACCAGATATTTTCATAAGACTCACTTTTTTAGATGGTAGCACATTCTACGAAATGACGTAATCGTAAGAAAATAGTTTTTTTTTTTGCAATTTTGTAATTGATAGGTGTAACTATGGTACTTCTGTTGGGTGTATCGAGAAGGCATACGGATATTCACGGATTATCTATGGCCCTTCAGAAGAAGTAGTGGATAAAAAAATCAGCTGTCTGTGCTGAAATTCTGGGAAAGCTCTCGAATCGTCTGAATAATATTTCATACATTATTATCATAAACTTGTTCACAGGTGATTACATTGAAGGCCGATCAAGGTATTGGGGTGCATTATGATAAAAAAATTTGGGGGAAGAGGTAAAGCGTTCTACGCGTTCTATCGGTCTCCTGCTTCTTTTCCCCCGTTTTTTCAACACCACTCCGTGTTATCTAAAATAACTCTGCATTACCTGAACACGCACAATATTGTGCTAAAGCTCGCGGCCATAGTTTCGAGCAAGACGGATCACTTCATATAGGCGTCGAAAATTGAGCACATTGTTCCGACGCCTATGCGAAGTGATCTACTCTGAGAAATTATGCATTACAGTTGCCTGCGAGGTTGCTGGTGGAGGTCCGTGTACTGTGCGATGTCAGGTGCCCGTTAAAAAACACCAGGTGGTGAAAATTTCCGGAGCCCTCCACTACGGCGTCCCCCATTATCATATCGTGCTTTTAGGGCCGTAAAACACCAGATATTATTATATATCTCTTTTCCCACCAGCGGACCGCGCTGAAAGCTACGCAGGGAGGGGGGGTGTGACAAGGGGAAAGAAGATGCGTCCGTTCGTCAGTAGGTGTCATGACCTTGACCATTTCCTTTATTCTTTTTTTTTTCTTGGAACGCGAGGCTTTCTTTCAGTATGATCGCGTGCACGCACGTGGGCAAGTGGCGGTACGCCGCGGCGGGCCATGTTTACTATCCAGCTCACGAGGGCTCCGGAAATTTCGGACCACCTGGGGTTCTTTAACCTGCACCTAAATCTAAGTACACGGGCCTCAAGCTTTTTCACCTCCATCGAAAGTGTGGTCGAGATTCCATCCCACGACCTGCAGTTTCAGCAGTTGAGCACCATTACCGCTAGACTACCATGGCGGATCTCAAATAAGAAAATGACCGTGGGCATTGGGTTTATGGCGTGGTCATTTGGGTTTATAGCATCATTTATCGAGAGAAGAGACCGATTTCTCAGTGACTTCGTGAATTGATTGTAAATTCCTGTACGCGTGCTGCGCTATAATGTTTGGCTCGCGAGTTCTCAGGTGCGTCGACAACCGACTAGCGGTGTTTTCTGGCCATGCTCAAGAAGTGTTGCAGGGCCCCCTTTAAAACCTTGAATGCCTGATATGAACGCTGACCTCTCTGCCTTCTTACAAATTCGCTTTTTCTCTCTCTCTGATGTGAACGTGTCCTGAGCGGAAAACCGGCGTCCTGCACGATAGCTTACGTCATCACCCGCGTGCCTCGAGAAGCGCGAGCTGCCAGTTCACTTCGCCTTTGCGGCTTTCGCGTGACTAAAAAGCAAAAAAAGAAATGCCGTCGTTGGATGCGGTTAAATCAAGCTTGTCGAGCGACACCAGCAATTACCGCAATAATCATGCCGCGTCGATTTTCCGCGCGGCAAGCAAAGACACGCTGTAGACATTTCTCTTGGTGATTAAAAATATGTACTCCGACTTAACATAACAAAATATAACAAAAATTACATAGACATTTCGCCACCTATGCGGGTGGCAGTATTGGCGGTGCCGGCGTATAGTCACAGTGTACTATCACTCACCGACCGACGGAAGAGAGGGGTGCGCTGAAGTTAACAAGCCAATACTGTGTGTCCGTTGCTACGACGACGCACGTATAAGGAGGAAGAGGAGTGAATTCACGTTGGCTCAGCCTCAAGGTCAAACACAGGCACAAAGTCGTTTTTTCGGCTTGTTCCTAGCAATCTCGCGACCTACATAAAGTTGTTTGTTTGTCCGGAAGGACTGGAGTTATCTCACCGAAAATTAAAAAGTGGCGCACGCATCACTCGGACCAAAACGCGAACGAACACAAGCGCTTCGTGTCTCAACGTCTGCGAGCTATAGCGCGTTCGCTTCGTCTCTGCGCGGTTTGCATTGTTAAAACAAAAAAATTAAAAAGCAGCGTTGGCGTGATATGGAATGCACGCCACAATAGCCACCACCACTGCCTTACACCTTCAAGTCGTCTTAGGCGTATGCCTAAGGGACCCTAGTTATTTTGTTTTGCTGTATGTGAGTCTCGCATCGCTTAGAGAGACACGTCGCAGCTTAAAAAAAAAAAAGCACTGCGCAATTTTATTAGTGACACAAGCCACCTGTTCCTGCCTCCCTTGGTAATGCAAATCATACTATAATTACAATTTTATTACAATTATCATTATACCCACTACATAATAAATAGTTTGCGATAAATGCTGCACAATAAAGTGAATACAGAAGAAGCTAATGAAAAACAATCGAAGTCAGACAGAACGTAGACCATTAACCTTGTTCGTCATTCAAACAAAGTGTAAGGAGAGGCAGAGCAGAACACCAGCGAAGATTTCCACGAGACTATAGTAGAGACCACTTGATCCACGAAAACATATTTTGTGTTTGGATATATATTTTGTTCCAAAGCATTTGGCAGGAAACGTCAATTTCGAAAGAGGGGTACGTGCAAAGAATACCCGAGGAATAGTTAACACACGTCATGTGGATGGAAGACTGACACCAGTCGCCTTCGCAAAAACATTCGCACATGAACTTTCCCGGAACCAATTGCACATGTAGTGCGCAAGATCTGCCGCCTGTAATGCGAGGACAAATACCTGCACCTATAGTTCACATGGAGCTGTCGCTTAATTCTTTCCCATAGAGCAGAAAGAACCGCACGATTCACTTACGTCTTCTAGCCGATGACTTGGCAGCTAAAGCTAGCACGAACAGCGCACTCATCGTCATGAACCGTCCGTTGACGTACTCTGGGCGGCACCGCGGAGATTTATTGCGCATCATCGCCGACAACATAAGTCTGATATGAGGCAGCAAATGGCCACTTACACAATGGAACTTTACGTTGAAGCGTGAATGTTGTGCAGCTGCTAAAACAATTAAAACTTGAATAGCTACATTCTCAATCTTTGTTATGGTTAAAAGAAGCACGAGAAAACCATGGCCCGAAATATACAAAAAAAAAATCTGGCTTCAACGAGAGAGAGATAGAGAAAACACGGACATTTAAGGCTAAGAATTTAAAAAAAAGGGTAATTTAGGCAGCCTAATTCAGACACCTATGTGCTCCATTGAAGCGCCTTTAGTGTCACTCGTATGTGATGGACCCATGAACGGGACAATAAGTTTGACATGAGCATTTATGAGGATACTTCGTAATTATATTTCGAGACGGAACTTAGACGCTGCTGTTAAGCCGTGGAAGTAACACGAACGGTGGTTTGAAGGTGTGGACAGTTGCGACACGGTGACATAAACCACGGCGAATTAATTTACGTTTTTCTTCTCCTGCTTGTAGGCATCTTTCGATTCGCTTTCTATTACATGTCGGGGAAATCAGAACAGCGCTGCTAAATACAAAGAACAACAACAACAAAAAAAAAAAACCTCACGACTACCCTAATTTCTAGCCTTGTGTTCACTCTAACTCTGTCTCTCTACATATAAAAATAACCAAAAGAGCGCAAGTATTAAAAGACAAGAAAACAGGAAGAGTGAATACTGAGCGAGCGTCTATAGCAAGAATATTACACAACTTTAACAGGTGGTCGACAGTGGCTCGTCGTTTGGTCGTAAACTGACTTTTCAGTTTTCTGTTGAATAAGCGATTAGTTTTCTCCCACGCCTTGCAAAGATGACGGCAACTTGCCCATCGATCGTTCTTGTAGTAGGAGAAACTTGAGGTATTCACAGAAAACGGAGATTAGATTAGGAGAAAAAACCGTGAAGAATGCAAGGAGTCCCCTATATATGAAGCTGAGAGAGACCTGCAGGCGGTTGCTGCACAAAAGACACATCTTATGAATGCGTGATCGAATAGCTTCGATAACAACTCTTGAACGATTCCAATCTTGAAAACCACGGAAAGAAGCTTTTTCTGCAATCCTTATTCTTCATACTTCAATCTGGCACGATGTCTCGTTTGGCCTTAGTCTCTTTTTTTTTTTCAATGACGCTGGTTGTATATACAGGTCAATCAAAACAGCACAGCTCGTATTCCTTGCTCGACAGCGGCTTCTACGCAGTCTTTGAGGTCCGGCCTGCAAAGCATCATCTCATAAACGGTGGCGAGACGGTGGTTCGAGTGGTTCCGCCACGTTGTGGCCAATATTTTGATAAGAGCCATGAACTAAACAAAGAATATTGGTAGCGAAATACAGAGTAGAATACTAATTGCATTCCAATAATTAAAAAGCCAGGGCCATATTCCTGGCAGTCCATATAACCAGGCTACGCTGTAGAGCAAGCATACGTTTCATTTTCTCTCTCTTCTACGCGCTCTTTCTTTACAGTGGGAATTAACGGCAACATGAGCAGCATTCCAAACTAGAGCTACTCGATAGTTCTGAAGCACAATGGATGTTCGTGTCTTTAGAGCCGCAGGGAAAACTCTAAGCCCTTTAAAGCAACAAGATATGCTCGGACACTGTCCCTTCTACAAGTAACCATCTACACCACCTTTTCCAAATTCCTGATATGCAGCTTCCTTAAGAAATGCATGTCTAAACAAAGGTGCGCGTTGGTAAGGCTTATTTGGAGTTTACTTGTGTCTTGGGGTCAGCAGGAAAGCAGGCAATGTCGGGGGGGAAATGGGGGAAGCATGGGGGGTGGGTGGTAAGGTTGCTGAATTTCAGGCAAAAAGAGTAAAATATTGAAGATAGCGGACACAATAAGTACCTCTCTCCTCTTTAGGAAAATTTCTGGCTGCCTTGAGATACCAGGAATAAAGCTTCGTACCTTCCGCATAGGAGGAAGGCGCTCTTAGTTAACTCTCTGTCTCTCGCTACTTTAGCGCATAGCCAATCAGACACCCATTCGCGAACTCATTCTACAAGCTTGAGTCGTTACGAATATACACTTCCTTCAACGAAAAGGTACTCATTTGGCTGTGAACACTTCGTCTGGCTTAGAGGAGCAGCTAGTGGAGCCGCAGCATTCGCCGTCTTGCCGAACTCAGCTCGACTCGCAGTGACGTCAATGTCCCTGCCACTTGACATTATATTGCCACTAGCTCACCAGGTACGGCGAGCGCGAGCCAGCAAGCCACTGGAATGGAAGAAGCTGTGCTGGGACAGCGCTCGCTCTCGCTAGTTGTTGTTGTGGTTTAGACAGCCATCTTGCCAGGATTGTGTGCGTTTCTCCGCCGGCTCAGTTCTTGCTTGTCCAAGACCTTATGTAGCACGTGACACTGGTGGAGGTGCTGGGTAAGCACCTCCACCACCTTGTTTTTGGTTGTTGTGACGGTGCGCCTGCGCAGCTTGTTGATGTGTAAAGGTGTGGATCTGCCTTCAATAAAATCAGTTCTTAGTGTGCGCCTGTTCCTTGCTCTGTGTCCTGTCCGATTGCGCTACCCACGATGGTTTCTATGTCTGTACATTGTCGTTATTCACATCAATATTAGGTGATGTAGTAGCCACCATAGGCATGCGCAGTGTCCCCTTCAGGGGGGGGGGGGGGGGGGCGAAGGCTCGTCGCAGCGTCCCCCCCATCCCTATTACGTCAATGTATGGGGCAGACTTAGCGCCCCCCCCCCCCTTCTTAGGTGACTAGGGGGGGGGGGCAGCCGCCCCCTCTGTCCCCCCTCATGCGCACGCCTATGGTAGCCACCCTGATTGCAAGGACAGTTGTACCATTGTGGACCACCTCAGGACATAGAGTGTTTTATGGATACTAGCGCATCGTCATTAAGGATGGTATGGGCCACAACGAAAACGCCACAGTAATGTCAATGTCGCAGGGTGTTGAACGCTCCGTTGAGCTTTCGTACGGTCTTTGCCGTCGAAATAAAATAACTTCAAGGCGACAAACGTCATTCTAATTTGGTAAAAAATACCTATGCATACCGAGAAATTGAACGAAGAGCACATCTTAAGCTCGGAATTTTATGTCAGTGCCTCTTTATGCATACCTTTCTTTATGCACCTATGCATACCGAGAAATTCAGAGCCTTTTACACCGCCGTGCGAGACCTACTCAAGTAATTCTAATGGAATGCCAGGAAATTCACCACACTGGCCCCGTTAATATCATGCTATGTCAGATGCACTGGCACTACTATTGGGGGGCCAAATATTATCGGAGCGACCAATTAGGGAGCGTGACGATGTCTAGTGAGGGAAAGAGGCACGTAGAAGAAAAGTAGAAGAGACGGAAGAAAAAGGCCCTCTTTTCGAGCTTCACCGGCAGGGTGGTCTATGGTTACACCATCCGCCACCGATGCGGGAGGTACTAGGCGCGATTCCTATTGATGTCGGGCACCAGCTGCTTTTTCTAGCGGGGAAAGAGGTACCCCGAACAATGGCAAATGGGAGCATAGGGTCCGTGCTGTGTTGTAAGGAAAAGGAAGTACAGCATGGGGGGTGGAGGGGGGGAGGTGGGGCTTTTCTGAGTGCTCAGGTGGTAAAGGGGTGGAAGCCGTGGTGCTGAGTCATGATTGACCCCTGGGTTGAAGAAAGTGGCACCATTGTGCACTTCCAAGGAATACATCATGGAGTGGGCAGTGGCTCAACATAACAAATTCGCAGAAAATTGTCCTCAAAAGGTTGGGAAGCTTTCCCCTAGTCCCTATTTATCCGTGACTGCGAGCCATCTCGAGGCTAATAGCTGAACCATGGTTAGTGAGTATGGCCCCCTGCCTTGTTTGCTAGACACGACTTCATTGCATGTGCGCGTGTGTACTGTGCATCCTGCAGGACTGTTTGTAATGTTGTGTGAGCAGTCCTAAATACTTCTAAGTATGCCTAAAGTTCCTAAAGAACAGGGAGGAAGGGGAAGATGGAAGCTTGCGATGAAAAAATCCGTAAACAGGGCTTGTGTGCTCGAGCCGACGTTTTGACAAGTGGACTTGTCTTCTTCAAGGCTAGAACTGATTTCCTTAGCTCTACCGTGCATGTGTTCCGTACCCTCTCCTCCATCTTAACAAAGGAGGGGGGAGAGGGCGACTGTGGATACGGGGGGTGCGGGAGTATGTGTGCGTGGGGGGGGGGGGGGGGGGTCCCGAGACGAATTGTGTGAGTGAAGAGGGAACAGGTGTTCCGTGAATAAAACGAAAAGAATACAGCATGGGGGGGGGGGGGGGGGGGGTAGACGTATCGCTGAATCCAAGGTGTCAAAAGAAGCACTACTTAACAATAGTAGGTTTGAAATTCCTAGAGGGAGACCTTAACTCTCACTTGTTTTGGAGGGTATTGAACTTGTGAATAGATGGAGGAGAGGGTACGGAACACATGCACGGTAGCGCTAAGGAAATCAGTTCTAGCCTTGAAGAAGACAAGTCCACTTGTCGAAACGTCGGCTCGAGCACACAAGCCCTGTTTACGGATTTTTTCATCGCAAGCTTCCATCTTCCCCTTCCTGCCGTTTTTTGGATTTCCACTGACGGAAGATGACGAAACATGGTGAGTGTCCTCTACTTTCTTTAGCGCACGTAGCTTTAATTGGAGATAGTCAGTACAAATACATACACCACCACTTTCCACGAGGCAAACATGCACCATACATTAGGTTTAAAAGCGGAGCCACAACACATGACATTCAAGATTTTATCGCCGCTGCACCACGGCACATAACGCACTTCATCATTCACTGCGGTACTAACGACTGCACATACAACAACGGCGACGTCACTGTGGAGGCCCTGAAGACTCTTGTAAACGATTTCCAGAACAACAGACCAGACGCAAAATTCACCCTTACAACAGTTCTGCCTAAGATCGCAAACAAACACCAATCACTCATTGCACAATCACGCACACTGCTAGCTCATGCACAAGGGTCACGTAAAGTTAACGACTTTCTTCTGGACATTGAGCACGGCCACAAAAACGTCGATGTCATCCACCACGCTGAAATTCACCAGGACCCTGACATTTTGCTTGCTCGGGACGGACTACACCCTAACTTTTCAGGCGTCGCAGTAATTTGCAGGAATATCAAATACAGGATCAGGAATGAATTTAAACGGACGCCACCCCTAACACAGCCTAACGAACCGTCCCACGAACCACAGCAACACGCTCCACATGTAACAAGCACTAGCTGCAACACGCGGCCCACCGCAGCTAAGACACAAGAAGCATCAAATCAGACGGTGGACGTGATATCAACAGCAGTAACAGAACCCACACAACAAGCACAGGCAACAATTTCACGCGCTTCCCCTACAAAGACACCTGCGAACGCTAGCGAACAAACAAATACGGAAACAAGCATCGGGTCGGACCTCACCAATAACACAAAGGGTAGTAAGAAAACACCACCTGAAAACGTTGTGCCCCGGAGGTCTGCCCGACTCAAACACAAATGACAAAAAAACACCAAGGTACGTAAAGGCAACCGTAAATCTCGCTCTTTTCTCCAATCCCGCAAACTCGCCGCAAAACAAACAAACTACAGAATGCATTTGAAGAAATACTCTAGATACATTAAAGAAAAGAAAGTTCCGAAAGGTCTTAAAATTAAAGTCAGATGTGCTCTGGGTACCCTACCGCCTAACCTATTAGAGAAATGGAACAGCGTTTTAGAAAGGGCGTCTTTGTCATTAATAGACATTTTAAAAGAACATTGCGGAAATCAGCTTTCTCTAATAGCCAACCAACTTAATAGCATTCAACTATCTGGAGAGGAGACTGAAGAACTAACCCAATTTATAGAACGTAGAGAAGACAAATTGCTGATGAAGGATAAACGCAAGGAAATTCATGCCACGAACAATACTCTGAATAATTCGATGAACTCGGGAGAAAACTCCACAACCCCAGTCCAACTCCCAGAACGCACAAGCGAAGTGGTAGACATATCACAAAGCTTAAGTCCAGTCGATATAGATCTGCTCAAACGCGGCCTTACATTTTGCCCCACAAACAACGCAGTGAACGAATACGATCTCCACAAAGATATAACTGAGTTTTCAAGACGTTTGCGAATAAAGGAGTTCTTTTTTGATAAGACAGACACAGAAGACGTTAGCCATGACTCTTTGCGACCGCCGAGCACTTGGACACCAGATACAGAACAATGCCAAGACTTAGATCAATACATAAAACTAATTTCAAGAGAAATTCTGAGCACAACTAAACAAAGTCGAAAGCCGAAGAACTTAACTTATGCAGAACACAACGTCTTGAAACAACTGTCAGACAGAAAGGACATTGTCATAAAACCTGCGGACAAGGGTGGTAGCATAGTAGTCTGGCCCATAGCAAAATATAAAAACGAAGCTAGCAGACAACTCAGCAACAACACCCACTATCGAAAATTAGCCTCGGACCCGACTCAAGAATATAGTAATAGCATACAACACACCATAACGGATTTCCTAGCCAGGGAATTAATCACACACTCCGAGCACCGGTTCCTCATGCCCAAAAACAAGCAGGCAGACCGCTTCTACCTTCTTCCGAAAATTCATAAAGTTTCCATAGATGAACTGCTCATCGCGCAAATCCCAGGCAGGCCTATAGTATCTAACAACAATACACCGACTGAGCCGCTATCAAAATTTCTCAATCATCATTTATCTAATATACCATCTACCCTACCATCTTTCGTTCAAGATACACCTCATTTCCTCCGAATAATAGATTCCATTAACGAAACACAAAACACTCTCGGATCAGGCCATTCTGGTGACACTAGATGTCTGCTCCTTATATACGAATATACCTATCACTGAAGGGATTGAAGCGGTATCAAAGTCACTTACAGAAAGCAAGCAAACACATAATGCTGAAGTTTACCTCTCGCTACTGAAATTAGTTCTAACGCTTAATTATTTTGAATTTGATTCGTCCTACTACCTGCAAACTTTCGGCACCAGTATGGGAACTCCTTTTGCGCCAACATACGCCAGCATTTTTATGGGACAATTAGAATCGGAGCTATTGAAATCATCGCCAGTAAAGCCTTCCACCTATGTTCGCTATATAGACGACATATTTATTATATGGGAACATGGCATAAGCGCACTAAACGCATTCATTGATCATTGCAACAAGTTTCACTCCAGTATTAAATTTACCATGCACCATTCTCCCAATGAAATTAACTTCCTAGACACGACAGTATCTATAGAAGCAGGAAAATTAAAGACGACGCTTTACAGAAAACCGACAGCCAACAATACCTAGATTACACTAGTCATCACCCGCGACACTGCAAACAAGGAATTTTTGTCGGACAGGCGGGGCGTATAAGAAGGATTTGTAGCGATGACGGTTAATACGTTCACCACTTAAGCAACCTAAAGGAAACATTAATTCAAAGAAATTACCCCCAGGAAGCCCTAAACAAGGTCTATAATGAAGCATGTAAACTAGTTAGGAAAGCAACACTAGCTAAAAGGGTCCCCGTAGCACAACCTAACCAACCGCCAGCATTTATAACCAAATACTCAAATGCGCTCCCAAACATAAATAATATCCTTCGTAAGTATTATCCAATACTGGCAAGCAACGAGTGCCTTAGAAAAGCGTTTCCCGAAGCACCAAAGGTCGTGTACCGCCGCAATAGGAATTTTAAGGACATGTTAGTGCATGCAAAAGTAAACCCGCATTCTACTGCCCACATAACACCTTGCTCTCGCCCAAGATGCAAGACTTGTAAACACCACCAAGATGACTTGATAGTTAAAAGCACCGCAAGTGATTACGTTCATCATATAAAGTCTAGTTTTACCTGCACTAGTTCAAACGTTATCTACATGATCGAATGTTCACATTGTCACAAACAGTACATTGGCGAAACGGGACAGCCTGTTAATGTTAGAATAAACGGTCATCGCGCCGACACGGCAAAGAAATTACCGAAAGCAGTGGCACAGCATTTTAATGTAGCAGGACATAACTTCGACGATCTCAAACTTTACATACTTCAGTCAAACTTCCGGTCCGCAAGAGACAGAAAATATACCGAGTCATACCTTATTCACAAGTTCAATACCCTCCAGCCAGCAGGTATAAACGTTTTTAAAGGGGCTCTTGAATCCATTCGATATGGTACACACGCAAAGAAAACCAGTTTCAAACCTAGTATTGTTAAGTAGTACTTCTTTTGACACCTTGGATTCAGCGATACGTCTAACCCCCCCCCCCTCCCCCCCCCCCATGCTGTATTCTTTTCGTTTTATTCACGGAACACCTGTTCCCTCTTCACTCACACAATTCGTCTCGGGACCCCTCCCCCCCCCCCCCCCACGCACACATACTCCCGCACCCCCCGTATCCACAGTCGCCCTCTCCCCCCTCCTTTGTTAAGATGGAGGAGAGGGTACGGAACACATGCACGGTAGCGCTAAGGAAATCAGTTCTAGCCTTGAAGAAGACAAGTCCACTTGTCGAAACGTCGGCTCGAGCAGTGATGTTCCGTCCTGGACAGAAGAATTCCCTTTCCGAGGCCCGAAAATTCCCTATTTCCGGCATTTTTTCCCCGCATACATCGCCAAAAATCTCCGCATATTTCCCTGCACAAAAAAGTATATATATATATATATATATATATATATATATATATATATATATATATATATATATATATATATATATATGTATATATATATATATATATATATATATATAGTGTTCGACGTGTTTCAGGCTCTTCCCATCGCTTTCTCTTCTTTCCTGCCCAACTCAAAGCATCGCCTCTGAGATCGGCTTTTAATACCACGAAGTAGCTACTTTGGAGCTCGCTTTAAGCGGTATGCGATGCGGAAGGAATGCTGTACATGCTCATGCACACGGCCACTGCATAAGAAGCTTTTGTGGTGGTATTTAACATTTTATTGACTTGATTAGGAACGGTTCTGCGAACTACTGTAAAGAAAAAAAATAAATAAATGCGATGTGACTAGAATATATATTGACTGGGAAACCTTTCAATTGACCGCAGAACTCTTGTGTGCCTCGAACTGGAAAAAAAGCAAGGTATTTAAAATATATGAAGCTAGGATCACAGCACAATGACTAGAACATGTCAGCCCTCTTGGGCAAACCGAAAAACCAACATCTTCGGCGGCTTGTTCATCTTCTGCTTTAGTTCACTCGAGTGTTCTGCTGTGTGTGAAGATTGATGTGTTTGGGCGTCACCTTGAAACTCTTACAGCAGATCCCTTTTGAGTGGAATCTTGAACGCGTCACCATCGTGGCGTTCAGTGTGTCACTGCCTAGCCTATTGCGCTTCCGCGTTTTGACGTCGCTCACCCACGAGAAAATGCGCTCTGCGTCTGCGTTTGCATGTGGGATAGATAGACAAAGTTTAGCGAGCTTTGCCACACCGCTGAATTGTGGCTCGCCTTGGAAATCTTTAATTTCCCCGATCTCCTTCCACATGGCATCAATACTCATTGCGCGAAGAGACGCTTATTCAAGATGGGCGGGCTTTGAGCACGGGCTTAAACTTTCGCCGGGCAGCTGAATCGCTCGCCACACAAACCAGCAGTCAGTCATATCAATGTCATCAATGTTTCTGCGTTGAATTATCCCAAGAAAGACTATGGTCTTTAAAAACGAACCTTAGAGGCTGTGGTTTGGCGCGCTACATGCGCCAGAAACGATTGCGCCATGCGAAAGCCTCATGTCCACAGTCTTTTGATCGTTATAAAAAAAAAAAATTTCGCCGCCCCTCAAAATTCCCTGGAATATCGCGAAGATTCCCTTTTTCCCTTTCGTCCAAAATGACTGTCGAAAATTCCCTGAAAAAGGGAAAATTCCCTGCACGGAACATCACTGGGCTCGAGCACACAAGCCCTGTTTACGGAATTTTTCATGAAAGAACAGGGAAAAATTTAGGGACTTTAAATATGCCTATAACGGTGCACAGAAGCATTTGGCTTTGCTAGGCTGCGTTTGCGCTAAATAAGTATCTGAGTGGACGGGTCGAGACCGCTATGTCACCCTCGTGCTCTCAGTTCTTCAAAATTATTGTATCGCATGTTAATCAGAGAGCGATTCTGAAAGAGCCCGATAAACCTATCGCGTTCCACTCTTCAAGGGGCACTTACATAAAACTTCAAGATCTCGATGTCCCCTTCATTCGATTGCTGGATGCGCATAGGTATTGTTGACGAAATTTGAATGGCGTCCGTCACCTGGAAGTTATTTTGTTTCGAGGGCAAAGAGCGAACGAAAGTTCAACGTGTTGTTCAGCACCATGCGACATCGACATTACCGTGACGCATTCGGTGAGTGACGATGCGCTAGTACCGATGACTTAGATGATCCAAGTGTTCCTATTGCCGCGCGCGTTTCTTATTTTGCTCTATTCGGTTCTTCGCCCTCAAAGTCTGTCAGCAATGCTCAGCGCAAGCCGCGCCTGACTGTTCTAGAAGCTTCGCGATTACTGTAGATCGTTTTGTTAAGATTGCGCGCAAGACGCGAACACTCGAGCTTATTCCAGAGCTTGTGCGACAACGAGTGATAAGACTGGAATATTCTATGACGCACGTATAAATGCCGACGCGCTTCACCGCTTGCCAGTTGATCGACGGCCGACGCTCTGCTCGCCGCTATCAGTGCCAGCGTGTATTGCTGTAATCTTACTTTCTGTTTACCGGCCACAAGTTCGGCCTAATAAACAGTTTCATCTTGGACACGTTGCCTGCTGCCTTCGTCGACGTCACACCCACGTGACATCTGGTGGAGGTGCTGCTTCGTTCATGTACCGGACACCCCCGTCAAGCCGTGAACCCAGCCCCACTCGCGAGGGAGACGTCGACACCAACCACGACCATCGAGTTAGCCGTAGGCAGCAAGGTCTACATCCGGAGTACGGTCCTCTACCTGACAAGACTCGGAAGACCAAGGCCATGACCTCGACTGCGACAACGATGACTGCCGCTGCGCCACAGCCAGCGATCGTAATGCAGCAGCCAAGGGAGCCACCGACTTTCCGTGGATCATCGTTCGAAGACCCTGAGACCTGGCTGGAGACATACGACCGAGTGGCCACCCTAAACCACTGGGACCCGGAAGAGAAGCTGCGTCGCGTCTACTTTTACCTGGAAGACGCGGCAAGGACCTGGTTCGAGAATCGGGAGTCTGCGCTTCAAACCTGGGATCTTTTCCGCGGCACATTCCTGGACACGTTCAGGAGCATCGCCCGCAAGGAAAGAGCCGCGACGTTGCTGGAGACGAGGGTGCAACTCCCGAACGAAAGAGTGGCCATCTTCGCTGAAGAATTGACGCGACTCTTCCGACACGCTGACCCCGACATGCCCGAGGAGAAGAAAGTCCGTTTTCTCATGCGAGGAGTCAAGCAAGAACTCTTCGCCGGGATGATGCGGAACCCACCAAAGACCGTCCAGGAATTCTTGTCGGAAGCAACTGCGATCGAGAAGACGCTGGAAATGCGAACCCGCCAGTACGATCGCCCAACGATGCAAGACAGCCCAGGAGTTCATGCTCTCGGCTCCGACGACCTGCGCGAAACGATACGAGCGATCGTGCGGGAGGAACTGCGCAAGCTGCTACCCTCATCAATGCCGCAAGTGGACTCGATCGCCGACATCGTTCGCGAAGAGATCCAGCAGTCGATCTGCACCCCCCAACCGCCACAGCCGCAAGCCATGAGCTACGCTGCTGCCGCCCGACGCTCCGCTCCGCCTCCACGTCCACGTCAGGAGGCCGCACCACCCCATTTCCGCCGCCAGACACCGCCGTCCCCACGACCGACGCCATACCGCTCACCTGCCAGCGAGCACTACTCCCCAAGAAAAACCGACATCTGGCGAGCCCCTGACAACCGCCCGCTCTGCTACCACTGCGGGGAAGCTGGACATACCTACCGCCGCTGCCAGTACCGCCAGATGGGCCTACGCGGCTTCGCCGTCAACGCACCGCCCCCACAGCACGGCGAGCGCCCACGCGACATCGCCGACTACTTGACCACCACTGAGCGGGCACCTCGACGTTCATCGCGTTCGCCATCGCCTGGACCCTACCGGTCCCCTAACCGACGACAGCAGTACAGCAGCCTCAACCGGGGCCGTTCCGTGAGCCCATATCCGGAAAACTAAGGGCAGCAACCGATGGAGGTGCGGTTGCTGTACGACGAACTACCGAAGACCCTCCGCCGACGCCGACGACGACGCCGCGACGATACCTGAAGAACCAAGCAAGAGAGAGCCCTGAAGTCGAAACTTCGCGGCCGGAAGAAGACCTGACGACGCCACGTGGAAGCAGCGGAGCAAACCGCCGCAGCCGTGATCCGACGCCGCGACCCAACCGTAACGCACGACGACGAACCAACGACCTCGACGTAATATTCGACGGCCACAACGTCACCGCTCTCGTCGACACTGGAGCCGACTATTCCGTCGTCAGTGGACCTTTTGCGACGAAGTTGAAGAAAGTGAAGACTGCTTGGCAAGGCCCTGAAATCCGGACCGCTGGGGGGTCATCTAATAACGCCGGCCGGTGTTTGCACAGCAAGAGTCACCATCAATAACCGGACTTATCCCGCCAGCTTTCTAATTCTGCAGCACTGCTCCAGGGATGTGATACTGGGGATGGACTTCCTAAGTCAACACGGCGCCGTGATCGACCTGAGGTCTGAGTCGATAACACTGACTTCAGACGAAGCGTTGCCGCCCCACACGACGCCGGAGAATCATGCCTTGAATGTAATTGAAGAGCAGGTCACCGTTCCGCCCCTCTCCAGCGTCGTCATTTCCGTCGGCACCGAAATACCCGCTGACATTGAAGGCGTCATCGAGGGCGATCAGCGCCTGCTTGTGAACCATCAGATTTGCGTCGCAAGAGGCGTCGCCGAGTTGCGCGATGGCAAAGGAAAGGTACTGCTGACAAACTTCAGCCACGAATATAGGCACCTTAACATTGGCACGACGGTCGCCCACATCGAGAAAATCGTGGACACCAGCCGTGCTTTCGCCCTCTCCGACGCTACCGAACCTGCTTCGACGAATCGAGGTCCCAAACCAGATTTCGACGTCAACCCGAACCTTCCGAAGGTCAAGCAAGACCAGCTAAAGGCCCTGCTCCTGCGATTCAAATACTGCTTCTCGGCGTCGTCAAGAATTCGACAGACCCCAGTCGCGAAACATCGGATCATTACAGAAGAAAGTGCTCGACCAGTTCGACAGAGCCCGTACCGAGTATCGACGCGCGAACGCGAGGCCGTGAAGAAGCAAGTCGACGAAATGCTACGCGACGACATAATCCAGCCGTCCAAGAGTCCCTGGGCGTCTCCCGTGGTTTTGGTGAAGAAGAAGGACGGCACGCTACGTTTCTGCGTCGACTATCGTCGCCTGAACAAGATCACTAAGAAGGACGTGTACCCCCTCCCACGGATAGACGACGCCCTGGATCGACTCCACAACGCAAAGTACTTTTCGTCGATGGACCTCAAGACAGGCTACTGGCAAATCGAAGTCGACGAGAGAGACCGAGAAAAGACTGCTTTCATAACTCCAGACGGCCTGTTCGAGTTCAAGGTCATGCCTTTTGGTCTTTGCTCGGCGCCCGCGACCTTCCAACGCGTTATGGATACCGTACTGGCCGGCTTGAAGTGGCAGACTTGTCTTGTCTACTTGGACGACGTCGTTGTGTTTTCTTCAAACTTCGACGAACACCCTGCGGCGCCTTGAGGCTGTACTTCAAGCAATCAAGACCTCCGGACTTACCCTGAAGTCACAAAAGTGCCGCTTCGCCTACGAGGAACTCTTGTTCTTGGGCCACGTGATAAGCAAGTCCGGAGTACGCCCTGACCCTCAGAAGACAGCCGCCATCGCTACATTCCCGCCACCCGCCGACAAGAAGGCCGTGCGTCGATTTCTAGGCCTGTGCGCCTACTACAGGCGGTTCGTCAAAAACTTTGCCCGCATCGCCGAACCACTCACTAACCTTACGAGGGACGACGTCGAGTTCAAATGGGAAACGCCGCAGGAGGAAGCATTTCAAGACCTAAAACGACGCCTGCAAACGCCTCCGTTACTTGCGCATTTTGACGATCACGCCGAAACAGAAGTGCACACCGACGCAAGCAGTGTGGGACTCGGCGCCGTCCTTGTGCAGAGGACGGATGGACTGGAAAGGGTTATCAGTTATGCTAGCCGGTCGCTATCCAAGGCAGAGGCCAACTATTCCACAACTGAAAAGGAGTGCCTCGCCATTATCTGGGCTACGTCAAAGTTTCGCCCTTACCTTTACGGAAGGCCCTTCAAAGTTGTGAGCGACCACCACGCCTTGTGTTGGCTAGCTAACCTGAAGGACCCTTCAGGTCGTCTCGCAAGATGGAGTCTGAGACTTCAAGAATTCGACGTTACCGTCGTTTACAAGTCCGGACGAAAACACTCTGACGCCGACTGCTTATCTCGCGCCCCCGTCGAACCGCCGCCGCAAGATGACCAGGAGGACGACTTCTTGGGAACCATAAGCGCCGACGACTTCGCCGAACGACAGCGAGCCGACCCGGAACTCAAGGGCCTTATGGAGTACCTCGAAGGCAAGACCGCCATTGTTCCGAAGGCATTCAAGCGAGGACTCGCGTCGTTTGTATTACGAAACGGCATTCTCATAAAGAAGAATTTCTCGCCCCTTCGAGCCAACTACCTCCTCGTCGTGCCTTCAGCACTGCGACCAGAAATCCTGCAGGCTCTACACGACGACCCGACGGCTGGACACCTCGGACTTTCCCGCACGCTCGCCAGAGTACAGGAAAAGTACTACTGGCCGCGCCTTGCCGCCGACGTCACCCACTACGTAAGGACGTGCCGAGACTGTCAGCGACGGAAGACACCGCCAGCAAGACCAGCAGGCTTCCTTCACCCGATCGAGCCTCCTCGGCGACCGTTCCAGCAGATCGGCATGGACCTCCTGGGGCCGTTCCCAACGTCGACTTGCGGAAATAAATGGATCGTCGTAGCTACCGACTACCTCACCCGCTACGCCGAAACAAAAGCCCTGCCCAAGGGCAGTGCCGCCGAGGTAGCCAAGTTCTTCGTTGAGAACATCGTCCTTCGACACGGCGCCCCAGAGGTTCTCATCACCGACAGAGGTACGGCGTTTACGGCTGACTTAACTCAGGCGATCTTGGGATACAGCCACACAAGCCACCGCCGGACCACCGCGTACCACCCACAGACCAATGGCCTGACCGAGCGTCTAAATAAGACTATCGCCGACATGCTGGCCATGTACGTCGACGTCGAACACAAGACGTGGGACGCCATCCTTCCGTACGTGACCTTCGCATACAACACGGCCGTGCAGGAGACGACACAGATGACGCCATACAAGTTGGTCTACGGAAGGAACCCGGCAACGACGCTCGACGCCATGCTGCCCAACGTCGCAGATGAAGAAAACCTCGACGTCACCGTCTACCTACAGCGCGCCGAAGAAGCCCGACAACTCGCCCGCCAGCGCATCAAGAATCAGCAGACAACCGACAGCCGCCGTTACAATCTTCGACGACGCTTTGTGGAATACCAGCCCGGCGACCGCGTTTGGGTGTGGACGCCGATACGCCGACGCGGACTCAGTGAAAAACTTCTTCGGCGATACTTCGGGCCATACAAGGTGCTTCGACGTCTCGGTGCTCTGGACTACGAGGTCGTTCCGGACGGCATTACTAACTCCCCAACGGCGTCGTGCGCGACCTGAAGTCGTCCATGTCGTGCGCCTCAAGCCGTATTACGCGCGTTAGCGGACCTGAGGACTTCACTTATTGCTTTATTGTTGTACTTTCTTTCTTTGTTGTTGTGACTTATTGTTGCATGCATTTTTTTCCCATGTTCTGTTTTAAGCATCGGGCCGATGCTTTTTCAGAGGGGGGCATTGCCGCGCGCGTTTCTTATTTTGCTCTATTCGGTTCTTCGCCCTCAAAGTCTGTCAGCAATGCTCAGCGCAAGCCGCGCCTGACTGTTCTAGAAGCTTCGCGATTACTGTAGATCGTTTTGTTAAGATTGCGCGCAAGACGCGAACACTCGAGCTTATTCCCAGAGCTTGTGCGACAACGAGTGATAAGACTGGAATATTCTATGACGCACGTATAAATGCCGACGCGCTTCACCGCTTGCCAGTTGATCGACGGCCGACGCTCTGCTCGCCGCTATCAGTGCCAGCGTGTATTGCTGTAATCTTACTTTCTGTTTACCGGCCACAAGTTCGGCCTAATAAACAGTTTCATCTTGGACACGTCGCCTGCTGCCTTCGTCGACGTCACACCCACGTGACACTATCATGGCACCTACGTCTGGAAACGCTTCACTCCAGAAGGCTGTGCTCAGTGACCCTCCTCATGCCTGATCTTCGTTGCGCCGCTTCGAATCATGTGTCGTGTTCTCGTCAGTCAGCTTGTCGAGGCTCAACTACACATGAACTACACACGCCAACACGACCATGAGCTATCAAAGTGGACCAGGGGTTCTCAGATGGGGACCCGCGTCAAGCCCCCTCCTCGAAAAACACAAAATGTTTTTTGGAGTCACATGACAGCGGCCCCTTTCTTACTTCATGTATGCTTCACCGCACAACACGTGTGCATTGCGGGGTGGGGAGCTTACTTATGCGTCGCCCTTCTATATGAGATGGCTGTAGAGCTTTTGTTGCAGTTTTTTACAATGTATGCACGCCAACAAACTTTTTCGTTCGCTTGCATATTAGAAGAGCAAGGACAGCTAGAAATAGGTTGAATGTGGCTGCAGACAACACAGCTTATTGACAAGTTGACATCGCATTGGCGTGGCACTTTGGTTTGACCGCTCTTTGCCAGGAAGAAATAAAATGCACTTATTTCACGGTTGAATGTCGTGTTAATTTATGGACTCCGCACCCTCTTCTATGACTGCAAAGGGTCCCTTCATCCCGTCCCCCGGTCCACAAGGGGCCCCTGAAACATCAATGGATTAGAATCACTGGAAAGTATAGATAAATATCATCGCTAACAACTAACACGCAGGTAGCGTTAACAGAGAATTTTACTTCTTTGCGTTAGCGTAATACGGGATTACTGCAGCCATAAACCAGAGTAAACCGGATAGGTGGGACCATCTGGCGGCGGAAATATAAACCTGGCAAGCACAGAAATGTTCTGATAGAAACCTAACATATTCTACATCTATGCTGGTGTGCATTCGCTATTCCGATATTTAGCAAACCCCTTTGCGTAGACCGGAATGCCATGAACTCCAAAAGTCTCTAATACAGGCAATTTAGTCATACTAGCGAGCATGGCTAAAGTGTGCGTCTCAGGGCGCCTCCTCGTCACTGCTTGGAACGGCGTCCATTTCTGAATCGCCGTTTTCAAAAGGCTCTAAGCGAAGATGGTTCGCGACATCGCGGCAATTAGCCAGTTCATGGATCTTGTATTTCATCACTTGATGGCACTGCTGACGCGACGATGGCATGGCTTCTGACAAATACGTGGTTTCACGAGTGCGCCTGGCAGACGCAATGTCAGCTGAATCTCACGTCACTTCTTTATGGGGCCGCGTGATCACCGGCGGCGCGGCTGGAAGGTGAGCGCGGCGAAACGCTGCCAGCGCTACAAATTCGAGGGCTTTTGAGTTGTGCTCGAATACTGGTCATATTAGTCGATATACCTGAACAGATTCGTCCCTTAGTTGCATTTCGAGTGGCGAATCACTAATAGGGGATCAATGAACAAGTAGATCGGGGATCAATAATCACTCGTGCATGTAAAAATTTTGACATGAAGTAAATTTGATGTCACCGCTCCTTTAAAGGCAATGCTTAAACGTTCACCAAGCAGATATCTTAAACGGCTCATCATGAGGGCTGCGTAACAAAAAACAAAAAGCCGGCGTGTATTACAAAAATATACATGAACCTCCCAAAACGACCCGTGTGCCTCGCGACTCCTGGTATGCGAGCTGCGCGTTCACTTTGTGGCGGTCGTTCGTGAAAAAAAAAACACACATTAAATAACAGGTGTTCGCGTGGCTCCGCCTTAGGTCACAGGACCACCCGCGAGCAGGAGGGATCGCGGCAAACGCAGGATGCCCAGTACATGAAAATATGGACGAGCCATTGCATTCAACCACCACATTCACATCAATGCGTTGTCTTTTGGAAAGCCGAACGCCTACCTCAGGAAAAAAAAGCATGGTTGATCCCTCCGTTACAGAAATCTGGTATAACACTAAATTGAAGCGTGCTTTGACAGAAGTAGTTGAATATTTATTGTACGTTGATATACGAGAGCTTGAACAGGCGTCTATCGGTGTTTGGCTGCTATAGCACCGTGTCATGTGAATGCTCCAACGTTGACACCTGGTGGCGCATCTCCACCGCCCATGATCATGGTTAAATGGATACTGAACAAAAATTTGAAAAATTGACGAAAACATCGAAATTCTACTCGGAAGACGCCACTGATCCGATAAACTCAGTTTATTTCACGTATTTTAGAACAGTTGGTTGTATTTTTGGTGGATTGTCAGGGCGCGGCGGCTGCACGCGAGCCGTGACGTCAGATTCTCCCTAGCGCATGCAGGGTGCACGTGGTCCTGTCCTCCTCTTCCTTTTCTCCACCTCCTTTCATTCCACTCTATCCCTTCCACAAAAGCACTGATGCCTTACCCCAGCCGGGAAGCATTGTTCGCTCCCGTACTGGTTCTGGGAAACGTAGTGCGAGCTGAGCGGGTTGAGAGACGCGGGCCACGGCTGGCATTGGTGGGATGCGTTTCCGGCGAGTTTCGCGTCACACCCTCTAGTTCACGGCGCGGCCGCTAGATGCGGCGGTTTGTGAAAAACTCATTAAATTCATTATTTTCCAGTAGTTTCTGCCTGAAATAAAGGTTGTGTCCATCGATTTCAACCCCCCAATCTTTCAGTTTGGCTGGAAATCTTGGCGGCAAAAATTTTGTTCACTATCCCTTGAAACCTTTGTATTCAGGTCTAGTTAACATACACCTGGACAGAAAATTGTGAAACATGTATATGTTTCACGATTTTCAATAAAAATCAGTTGAGAGTCGGCGCCTTGTTTTCGTTTCCTTTTTCCTTGTGTCCGTGTCTCTGGTGTTGCGCTGTTAACCAAGTTCAAGATGAATCCCAACCAACTGGCCCAACTTGCCGTCTCACTCACAAGAGGATGCATGAGTTACCCAGAGAAAGCGGACATTCATTAGCAGAGAATAAGTACGAAGAAACTTCATTAAAAAAAAAAACTCGGTTTATGATGTATTGGCAATAGCTATATGCAGAAGAAACAATGGATATAAAATATACACCTGGAGAATACTTAGGACACTGTCACAATAAACACTTAGCGCAATGTTCCCGACAGCCAACATAACCAGGCTAAGCTATAGAGCAACACCACTTATATCTTGCTCTTTCTTTACCCTGATATATTTAGGGAACATGAAAGAAACATCATTTAGAAAGGCACAGGAATGACTAGATATTTCTGAAGTGGTACAGAAGTTCACTTAGAAATGGAGGGAATTATTTTTTTCTCCGCTTTTCAGCACAACATGAACTGTTCAAACAGGTCCACCCAACAAGTAACAACGTACACTATCTTTATCCAATGCCTGGTTTGCAACTTCCCACACAAGGGGATGTCTTAACAAAGCGGGGTATGGGTGAGGGTTACTCGGAGTAAGTGTTCTCGGGACCGGAAGCGCGCGCATTCCAGGAACCCTCAAGAGAGCAAAGTGCAGTGTCATGGAAACGGGGTGAGGGGAGGGGATTGTAGTAAGTTGACTGAATAGTAGGGAAAAGGCGTGAAAGAATGAAGATAACAGAAAGGAGTAGTACCTCTCTCCGCTTTAGAAAAAAGAATATCGGGCAGCTGTGACATACCAAGAATAAAGGTTCGGAATTTCCGCATTGGAGGAGGGGGGCCATTGGTTCGCTCTCTCTCTCTCTCTACTTCAGTTAACACCCAATGAGAGAGAGTTATACACGTGCTCATTCCACAACTTGTCGGTCAGAGTAGTCACAAATATTCGCGCCAGCCACCGGCGAGATACTCAGTTCTCTGTGACCCGGTGACCATTCGAGCGGTGAAGTTATGGCGAGTGGTTTTTTCGAGAACATGCTTAGGGTGACGAAGGCGAAGCACCGCTTGCTTCAAGAGAGCCGCCAGCGCGATCAGCTCCTCCGAGGTCTGCAACTACACATACTGCATTCAAAGGCTTCGTTGTACTGCGATGAGGTGGATTTTCCTGCTTGCGAGATACCTCAACCTTCCAACGGAGGGTCTACCGACGGCCTTCCCGCGCCTACCAACAACGGGTAAGTGCCCATGTTCGACTCTGCCTTGCAGCCTCACAAGCTATACGCCTATCGCGATATTTACTTGCTTCGATAGGAAAACACGGCAGAGAGTATTGTAAGGTTCCAACGTGTGTTGCAGCGGATTGAGGAAAGAAATGCGCATCTCTTCTTATTTGCTCTTTTTCAAATGAGATTGTGTTTCATCACTGCTGCATGAATTAACGCGACAACTAAAAAAAAAGTACGACGGACTCGAAGAAGGAAATTGTTAATTGCTCTTTTTTTTTCTTTTTTTTTCGCCGACGAGTTTGCCCGCCACGGAATATACATATATTACTGATAGGTTAACTATTTATTCGGGGATAATCTTTCGATGAGCACTGAAACAAGTAAGCGTGTTTTCTCATTGGTCAGCAATAAGTGATACCATCGCATACGGTTCGTGATGGGCAATGAAGAACTGTCCCTCTGTACGAGACATGAAGTTCCGAACTGTTGCTGTTAGGGCGAGGTCGCGTTCCCAAAGGCTGCAAGCAGATACTTTGCCTATCGTCGTGTTTTACTTTATCTGTAGCACTAATTCAGGCTGCCCACATTTCTTCTTATGTAGGTCCGTTATGTATGTATTTTGGTTTCCTTTGTCCTATGTGTGTGGTTCGTAAGAGTTACGCATAGTCAACCATGGGTTGATGGACTACATTGTCACGTGCTTCTCCACGCAGTCACGGTTGTACCATCATTGACGCACCCTAGTTCAGCTAAAATACGAAAACGTTGTATATTTTTTCTATGAGCTCAAGCTTTCGTGTGCTCAGACGTAAATATGCACTCTGGTTGAGCGCATATCAATTGTGCAAACTTATTGTGGAAATACATTCAGCGTGTAAGGAGGGCTTCTTCATGGGTGTTTTAGTGTCTAATTTTTTAAAGAGGTAAAAGCCCAGCACAGGCGTCATGAATTGGGGCGGAGTCGCGCTTAGACGTGCAACACTGTGTGGTAGACGCGTAGAATCGCAATAGGCGTCCCGCCATGTGCTCTGCCCAACGAGTGAGTGGTTTAAAGGCCCACCAATTACAAAGCGCTCAGGTAAATTAGATCATCAGCCACAGCTTCAAAAACGTGTGCAGCTGCGTACGTGTGCTTATTCCCTCACGGAAAGCGTAGTGGGCCACTTCGGGTACTTCCATGAATAATGAAAACCTTGAATAATCGCGTAGCGGGCACTTATACGTATTTTCTTGTGACGTCACTTCCTGTCTTCCGGTTTTACGTCCGCCATCGTCCAGCGCATACGTCTGAGTGACCGCGCTGTGATTACGACTGTGAGGCGGATCATTTGGCTTTGTGCGCGTGTTTTGATCGTTTGTTTTGCGCTTATGGCGGAAGAGAATCGTTCACGACGTTGTCCTGCATACTTTGATGAACTTGTAGGACCAAAGCTGGCCAGGTACAAAGAAAAAGTCGCCCTGTGCGATTGCGCGGATCCCTATCAACAACCGGTTGATGTTAGGCCTTCTGCCGACGCTTACCCATGTCGACATTATCTGGTACTATCGACAAATTCCGTTTCACTGCCCCAGATGGACCAGAGTCGACGTTGTCACACTTACAGGGTGAAGCAATTCGCACGAGTCACCTAGAGCGGTTTCTCCCCGCGCGCATTTTGCTCAAACCCCACAGATTTTGTCGTTGACGGCTGCAAGCGAATCACACGGCAATGCCAACGTGTCTCCCCCCCCCCCTGGCAACGGGCCTCCTGGCAACTAACAGCAGTTTGTCTGTGGTCGTCAATTTTCTCTTCTTGTGAACGTGTCTTTGAAGGCTGGCTTCACCGATTTTCCAAGCTATGTACCAACAGGCCTGATAGCAGACTCTTCTACGACTAGTTTTTGTATTTTAGGGGCAACACCGGCGCACACTGCATGCTTCACCCGACCCAGAATTCACGTTAGTGGAGCTGAAACACCCTTCCCCACATGCTTCGCCCGTCCCCGGTTATTTAAGCCAGTGTACACGCTTCTTGCAGAGCGGAAAACCACGACCCGACTGAAGTGAAAATCACGCAACAGAGCTCAGGGTCTCCACGATGTTGACCTTTTATTTATGCATGCACGAGTTAGGATTATTTTGCCTGAAATAGCTGATTACTTGAATCTAACGCGCCTTCACCCGCCATATATCCTTCCATCGACGCACACCCCTCTTCAAAAGGGATCACGCTCTTATTTTCTGGTTAATTCATACGCGCAATCATCTGTGCCACAATGTTCATTACTCGTATTCACTATCGTTGCCGTTACTGTTTACGTTCACTCTCCATTAGGTCATCTTCCATGCGACCAATAGCACACAATATAACCATTAAGGAAGAAACAAGTTTCTGTGGCGTAGTCCTTCTCGGTTTGATCTTCTTCTCAATTTGTGGCTGCTATATTTAACGCTTCGACTTTTACAAAACACACACACGCTTTCTCACAAAGTGAACCGAACGAAACCGCTGAATAAGTTCATGTCCACGTAAAGTGCAGCTCCGCGGGCATTACGGTTGTTTCCCGAGTTCAAGGATGACTTAGGATGCCAGAAAAGCAGTATTCAAGGCGCATTTCGGCTGTCATTCTCGGTTTTTGGTATGAGAATTTCAATTAAATAGCAAACCCGTGTTCTGACGGTGCCGTTGAAGATCTTTCGTCGCGTCATGAAGTAGCATAGTGATTATGAGGCAATAAGTAATGCTAGCGTTTTCAAGCCTTGTGGCTGAGTGAGACGGTTGCGCAATCAAGGTAGCCGCAAGACGGTCCAATGACGTCACAATACTGGCAGTCCCAGGGCTGACAGCCACGGTCATTAATAACTCACGGCTACCCGAAATGAGAAAAACAGGTGAAGGTTTTATGAAGTGGTAATACCTTCAAAAAAGTAAAAAAAATGCCCCCCACCTCCCCGAAGGGAATCGTGAGGAAATGCGAATGCATTTCGCGCGCGCTTCACTCCATTTATATATGGCGGTTGTGGTTCCAAGAAGGAAAAGGCGCCTAATTTCTGCAGCCCGGTCGGGAGCACGGCGCAGCGCCTGTTTTTTTTTTTTTTTTTTTTTTTTTTTTTTTTTTTTTTTTTTTTTTTTATCGCGGTAGCTCCGCTGAGCTCCCGCGATGCGAGCGCCCTCACGCGCCAGAGCGCGCCCTCCTCTCCACTTTGCTAGGGGCGAGGATAAGCTGCGCGCGCCCGCAGCTTTTGCTATAGGAGAGAGAGTGAGCGGAGAGATAACACCTGCCGGCGCGCGGACACCTCCTCAACCTATCCTCCTCCCCGCGGACAACGCCGGACAACGCCGCCTGACATAGCCCCACTAAGAAATGCATTCGCATTTTAAAAAAAAAAATATTCACTATTGCAAGAACCTGGCAGACTATAGATGGCTTCAACGTTGTTCTGCACACAGCTCTTTCTTGAATAGCTGTGTTCGACGTAGTGCGCCTAACACTACCTTGTTGAGAGTGGTCAAACAACTCTCATCACACAAATCAGCCGGACTGTACAAAAAAAAAGGGTAAAATTATAGTAAATGTGCTGAATCATAGTCTATTACGTTCAGCGCAGTGTGTCTGTCCCAAGTTTGAAGTGAGTACGGAGAAAAATAGTTTTATTGTTCACATTTTAGAGTATATTACTTATCGCAACGACTTAACCGCGAGGACCGCCAATATGGTAACAACGTTTATCGTGCGCATATACGCACCCTTCGCATAAAGGAGGATATTTCCGAACTTGTGTGTTTACGGTCGCCGAGATGCATATTTAGGTATAAACGTTTTACTTTTAAAAGTTACAGACTTTTCAAAAGTTTTACTTTTAAAAGGGGACCGAAAGAAGGAAAAAAAAGTAGAAAAAAATTCGGTAGTTATCACGACGTCGCTTAGGGTAATGGCTCCCGAGGCATCTTGCAGAAACGTTTTATATATAGACGGATATGTCGATCGCGGTATTAGAAGACGAGATACTTCTTCGGACACAGTAGCTACCTGTTGCACGCCACTAGCTCTCGATATGTTATTTATTATTTCCATTGGTACAGTTACCTCTGTGTTATGAATAATATTTCTTCTTGTTCAAAGTTCGCTTCGCTTACACCGTTTTCCTGCACTATTCCCACTTTGCGCAGATGCCACTTCGGCTGGATCATCTCCCACCATCCCTCAGCCAGTACCGGTGGACGGGGCAGCTCAGCAGAACGGCAACGTGGAATCCCAGTCTACTCTGCATACCGGCTTTTCATCGACGCATTCACAAGGAAGAAGCATTCACAGAAGTGACAACAACCAGTCTACGCCGCAGATGCAAGGTGATGAGGACTGCCAAGTGGACCGGACCCCGCCGGCAGCAATCGAGCTCAACATAGACGATGCAAACTGGGACCTACTGATGGAACTCATCGATAACCTACCCTCGTCGGAGACATGCCTCATCTAGTGAACTGACTGGGTGCAAAACTACAAACAAAAAAATGCACAGCTTTCTCTGACATGCTACTATTATTGTGTATTAGCATTCACGCATACCATTGGCATTATTGTAAACATATTAATCAAAGTCACCGGTGACATGAAAACTAAAGTCGAAAGTTGTTATCATTGCTTAATTGTCCGCCATCTCTAGTGATACTTGTCTTTTTATTTATTTATTTATTTATTTATTTATTTATTTATTTATTTATTTATTTATATTTTGGTAAGAGGAGTTCACCAGTATTTTCCTGTTTTTGTGGAATAAAAGATACGTTCACCTATTTTACGCCTTGCGGAATTATTTCTCGCTCTGAGCATGCGCTTGAAAGAACAGTTAAAGACGCCAGCGTATGACGCGTTGAAGGGGCCGCAGCAATCCGCTGGTGGTGAAGCAGAATTTTTGCGTTTGTACGAAATCGTTGCATTTCAAACATTGCGTAAACCGAAAAGAAAATTTGCTTGAAAGCACAAGCAGGTCGCCTGTGTTTGCCCTTATCGCATTCGCTTAACGCTATTTCGACACGGAAGGTTACGGCCAACCGCGTACGCTCTATAGCAACGCCAGTATACAAGTGTTAAGGACCGAGTTCATTGGCGCATTCTTGCGATTTATTCTCAAGACAGCTAGTCGACTGCACCAAAAGAAAAGGAGATACAGAACTAGTTATTGGAATGCGCTGCATTTAGCCGTCATATGGAAACAAAAAGAAACAATTCATTGTGGGTTTCTATTGTCTTTTCCTGTGTCGTTTAGAGCTCTTCAGACTGAGCTTTATTGATGTGTGCGTTTCGTTACGCTCAAGAAGTAGGACAACTTCCATTCCGTCGAAGCTAGGCATGATTAATTTCATAGATGGAATGTTCGTTATGCTTTATACAGCGTGTCCAAGATAACTATAGCCAGGGCTTAAAAATATACTGACGCACACTATGACTACGCACCCGAAATGCATGTTGCTGATTCTATCTTGGAGAAAGTCAGACCATTTCTTGTGTTCTGCCTAATTAGTATTGTTTAATTAGCCAACCTTTAAAGCAATGACGCGGCCAAAAAATTCATTGAGAAAGTTCTAGATTGGTTTACAAAATGTCCGATTCGATCGTTTACAACTTTGTATTTATAAAGCGTTAGTGTTCTTTCTGCTCATTGCAGATGCCCGTGAAATTAAAAAAGATGATGAGTCATGCCTGCGGCGATTGTGGTGTTCCCGTATGTTCCACATGCAAACGATATACTTTTTTCGCGGCGTTTCGTGACAGCATTAAACAGACAGAGTGGTTATCGCTTGGTTGCAGCTAGCAAAATGCGCGCCATTGCACAGCCACCACCATGGTTGCTGCCCTGTCGAGGCAGCACGCCCGGCCAAACGCAATGATCATTTGCATGCGGAACATTAGTGAGCACTGCAATCACGGGGTGCTAGCGGTCATGTCCCGAAGTGTATGTGTTTATAGTATATATACAGGGTGTCCCAGCTATCTTTAGCCAAGGGTTAACAGATACAATATTTGAGGCAGGCGGGTGAAATCAGTTGAATATTGCTTACAGCCATCTTGCGCACTACGGGCAATTTTTTGTTTCGTAATCAACTAATTTGTTAATTACTAATAATTTACTAAATGGATAAATATTGACTATACGCAAGAAATGAGAGTTGCAAAGTTCGAGGGCGTCTTCAGAAACCCCCCATTGCATTATTTGCGATAAATAAAGTTTTACGCGTACCATTTTTTCCATGCTTCAAAGAAAGCCCGCGAAATACAAAAAAAATACCACGTGACTAGCGCCTTCGTGCGCCGCGACCGTGCTGCTCTCAGCCGTGGTTTGAGCGGACAAAATCAGCTGCGACCACGACCCGCCGGCTGCGTTGCAGCCGTAGGCCGATAAGTTTACGGTGGTTTCTTGGCCCGCGCTCGCTGCAACTTGCACAGTCACGCGCGCCAACTGCCTGGCAACGGGCCAAGAAACCACCGTAAACTTATCGGCCTACTGCTGCAATGCAGCCGGCGGGTCGTGGTCGCAGCTGATTTTGTTCGCTCAAACCACGGCTGAGAGCAGCACGGTCGCGGCGCGCGAAGGCGCTAGTCACGTGGTATTTTTTTTGTATTTCGCGGGCTTTCTTTGAAGCATGGAAAAAATGGTACGCGTAAAACTTTCTTTATCGCAAATAATGCAGTGGGGGGTTTCTGAAGACGCCCTCGAACTTTTCAACTCTCATTTCTTGCGTAAAGTCAATATTTATCAATTTAGTAAATTAATCATAATTAACAAATTAGTTAATTACAAAAGAAAAAATTGCCTGTTGTGCGCAAGATGGTTGTAAGCAATATTCAACTGATTTCAGTCGCCTGCCTCAAATATTGTATTTTTTAACCCTTGGCTAAAGATAGCTAGGACACCCGGTATATATTGCATTTCGTGGGCATCAGTAGTGAGCATAAAAACAGCGATACTTAATAGATAGTTTGAAAAATGTCAGATTAGACGTGTTACAAACGAGTCTACACCATTCTCATTGGAATTTTTCCCACAGCTTTGCTGCTTCGAACGTTAGTTAATTAAACATGATTAATAAGATAATTAAGCAGAACAAAATAAATAGTGTGACTTACTACGACAGTAGCCAGCAACATGCATTTGGACGCGTCAACAGATACTTAAAGTCTGGCTAGAGATAGCTGGGGCACCGTGAATAAGTGCAGCGTTGTTAGCGGAAGGATGCACTACAACGGCATTGCTAGGACATAGATAGGTCGTTTTTTTGAATACCTCAAAGATAACTTCTCTTCGAGATTATTGTCTTAAAAAAAGGCCAAGACCAACCAAGCATGAGGTCAACGCAGCTAGGTGGATTCACGAGGCACACGGTTGGCTTTTGGCCGATTCATAGTTTTTTTTTTAACAGGCCAGCTTTTTGCTGTGCAGCCCATTAGCACGAGCCGTTTGAGACGTCTGCTTGGTGAACGCTTAAGCATCCCCTATATGAGTGAATTTTGATGTGGTTATTGGGCCGTTTCGCACCGCTTTCTGATTCGCTTGCGATGCTTCGCTTTCCGGCGGACATGCAAATCGTGCCATAATACAAGGAACGTATGTGCGCGTGCAAATTGTAGTTAGAGAGGTGAAAAGTGACGGATTCTCGTCGTAGTAAATGGCTGAAACATTCATCACAACGTATGTATGCTCACATGTCACATTAGGACAAGCAGCAAACATCTTGTTGGCCTAGTCACTGTGGCAGCGGATGGCCCATACCTCTTGTTGGGCATTGGTCGAGCATTCGGTGGCTAAATAAATTTATATAACACCTACGATTATGGTGCTACATAAAATAGAAAATGTGAAGCAACGAGAAATTATCTATGCACCATACAAAGTAAACGTACAAAATCCCGAAAATATTCGTTGCAAAAAAACTTATATGCGTACACAAAAGATTCATTACAAAAATATATATATGTCTACGTACAGAAATCATAGAAATGTAACCTATTCAGAAAAATTGTTGAACTGGTTTCATTAATATAATCGCACCGTGTCAAGCAGACGCTCGAACAGCAGAACTCAAGATGTGAAGGTTCGAGACGATTAAATCATAAGCTGCGCATAGCGTCCAGGAAGGATAACATCACGCCCCGTGCAGCGTAATTGAGGAGAAGAAACGCGCCTGAAGTATTCCGTTGTGCAAAAGGACCACATTCATATATAGACGTAGCTTTTACTTGCAAGATCTTGCTGAAAAAAAAATTCTTGCTGCGCCATTCACCCACTGCGACATAATGCCAGATTATACACCACGTGTAAGCAAAGCTGCGTCCCAAATTGTTCAAAAATAAGGAAGGTGCAGTATGGGCTTGATACCTCCATAAATAGTTTCTTTGTAAAGGCTGAGATCTTAAAGCGGTATTGTCCCGAAGATTCCGACTTGTTTTTTTTTCTATTCTGTTTCTTCAAATGAAAGGCCACTAACCGTACTGGTGCGTGAAGTCAGGCGAATTGATAATGTAGCCTTACTCCCCGCTAGTGTCAGACATTGTGCATCCATGCGAAAATTGATTTTATACTCTGAAAACAATGCATTCTATCAGCATTTTCGGAATAATACACTTCCCCAGAACCGCGTCTGTACACAGAAGACGTGTATGGTGGAGTGTAGACGCTGGAATACTTCGACGAGGATTTAAAAGAAAAAAATAAAGAACTTACGCCAAGACTTACAACACCTCCTTGTGACCGCATCAGTTAGTGTAATGTGAGGGCAACACCACGTGGAGTGCAAAGACGATATTATAAAAACTGGCCGCGTATCTGCGTGCTTCGCAGCAAATGTCGTCTAAAGACGATAGTCTTGTGCCGGCCATACTACTATGTTTTGCCTTGCCTCAGACAGCGCCTACTCTATGTTGAATCGGCCGCACCTGGCTGGCATTGATAAAATAGAGGAGGCGCTGCGCGAGATATGGACGCCATCGAAAAACATGAGCTTGTGCTGAACCAAGGGCCACTGCCAGCGGCACCACCTTCTCGTCGGCACATGGCTTTGTCGTGTATAGCGTCGCTGTTCGTGCACAGCATCGCATTTTCAGCGCAGCCTAAGAAACACTAGGGTCTTTAGAATTACGTATCTATGTATTTTCTAATAAAGAAACACACGACCTGATACTTACATATTAATGTTGCGCCTCAGATATGCGTAGTATTTGCTTTTTAATCAAAAAATGTTCACAAGTATGAACGCAAACATCAGTTCAAGATGGCTGGGCGTTCAGAAAGTAGTTAAACTTTGGCCGAGTGGCTGAATCGGGTTACCGACAGACAGGCAGACAGACAGACAGACAGACAGACCAAACTTTCTTCGTTGAAGTATCCCAAGAAAGACTATCATCTTTAATATTATACATGCAACAAGCGCACAGCTATAAAATCGCCAGGCCAGGCCTTTTATTGATTACCGATGAGCGGTCATTGAAAACAGTAGCTGATGTTTTCTGTATCACAATTATTGCGAAGTCGACAAAACTTCGCTAGGCGATGTCGCTAAAATGCTATGTTCACCCCTCGATATCTAACACTTTTATTAGGACGTTCGCTGTGTAATGTGCTTGGGCAACGGTGTGGCATCCACAATGCAATGATTATGGCGAATTTAATGCATGAGGATAACATAGCTGTCGCAAAACATGTAGGCCTACTCACTGATCTTCTTGCAGCACATAATCAGCCTAGCAAGGCCACATGCTTCTATGCATCGTGATAGGCATGCGTACAAGCATCAAAGACTGTGCCAACACATGACAAATCACGCTTTCAGGACACGCAGAATGCACGCGCACATGCAAAGATGTCATGGCAAGCAGACGAAGCAAGCAGTTGCCCACTCCAACGCGTCGTTTAGCCAATAGCCGCCAGAGAGCTCGATCTTATGGCTAATAGTGACTGGGAGAAAAGCCTCCAATCCTTTTGATGACAACTCTCTGCGAATTTTTATGTTGAGTCGCGGCCCACACTATAATGTATATTTCTTGAAAGAGTACAATGGCGCCTATTGCCTGAACTTAGGAGACAAGCACCACTCACCGCCACGTTTTTCACCCCTCTCCTTCTTGACCGAAGCCAGCACCCAGTCAGAACAATCACGCCCCCCCCCCCCCCTCCCTCCCTCTATTTTTTTTTTTGTCATGCAGTGCTTCCTTACAGAACAACACCTGCACCCCCCATTTCTCATTTGTGCTTATTCGGGGTACCTCTCTCCCCACTAGAAAAGGTTAAGGTATACAGCTCCGCACGACTGGTGCCAAGCCGGAAGAAAGTGCGGAGCTGGGCAGCCTTGTTTGTTTCTATTCGGTTTTCTCTTTCTTTCCACCCCTCTTTCTTTCTTCTTTTTTTTTTGTGGTTTTTTCTCCTTATTTTCATTTTCCTGCCTATTTTTCTCTTTCTTTCTCGCTCTTTCTATTTCTCACTTGCTTCCTCTTTCAAATTTTACACGTGGTTTGTGTTGCCGTGTTTCCTTAGGCATAGTAGTAATGTCCGCACTTTGCATCATCATTATGGCACTCGAAGAACAAGAGGAAGAAGACTTCTGTTCGGCGCGAGCGCGCCCTCCATTTGCTACAGTTGGCTATGCTATATGTGGTTTGGCCTGCGTAACGCCAAGCTACGGCGACACCATACGACAGCCTCGCCCATTAAAGTCGGCAACTGCCCGGCATCAATGGGAATCGCGCCTAGTACTTCCGGCATCGGAGACCCATGGTCTAACTTTTGACCACCCTGCATGTGCGCCTCAAAAAGCTGGCCTTTTTTTTTTTTTTTGGCCTTTTCTCCTACTTTCTGCTTTCGTGCCTCCTCTCAGTACGCTACGTCGCTGCAATAAAAATTGTCCCCTATGTAAACCAACTGCCTCTGACATAGGCTTCATTTCCACGGTACCTGTGGGCCGAATTTCCTGGCATTTGAATGAGTTTAGCAGGCTTTAGACGGCGGCGTAAAAGGTACTGAATGAATGCGTCCCGAGTTCGTCAGTTCACTTCCGACGTAAATCGGCACGCGCTATTCGAAATAGTTCCATGGTATAAAGATAGCGATTGTTGCGCAATAGTTCTCATGCATGGCTTCAGAGGGGTAGCAGTTGCGGCGCTTTAAACGGTGGCCTCGTTCTATCACGATAGCGTTAAAGAGCTGGTTTCCCAGACATTCGCGTTTCGGCATTGTTGGTTATGAGCTAAAAATCGGCGCTGTTCCTGAGCGGAAATGCGAGATAGATGTAAAAATATCAACAAAAAAAACTGGAGGAGGCTCGAGCTTCGCCTTCAAGGGTAGGCCGCGATAGCGTAATCGGGCCTCGTGCGCATCGCCTTCTCAACTGCTAGCCTGCTTCCGTTTCTCGGTGGATGCCTCAACAGTGCCGTAAGGAAACGAACGACTACTGTGCGCGTAACATTGGTCCACCCCCCCCCCCCTTCCCCCGGGGAACTCTTCCCACATCGCGAAAGTCGAGTGTCCATGCTGAAGTAGAAGCAATCCTCCTTTAGCTAGTCTATCACTTTTTTAAATGCGAAGCATTTCTTAGCGAACTTCGGCGACTTTGAGCGTATCTATCTATCTATCTATCTATCTATCTATCTATCTAGCCGCCTACGACTTTGGGCTCTCCTGGCCATATCGTTCATGGGATTTATACCAAATTTGGTATGGCATAACATGACTGTATGACTAACATGAATGACTAGTCATATCATGAAAATCATGACTAACTTGTCATGAAAAGTATGATTTACATGCCATGGCCATAGTGCTCTTGAGGCAGTTTCCTTAATTTGATATATCCAAAAATTGGTACGATGCGACATTTCTGCATGACCAACATAAATGACAGGTGGTAATATGAAAATCATGACCTGCATGTCATGTACAACATGATTTACATGCCACGCTCATGGCGCGCTGACGGCCGTTTCGCTAGCTTGATACACACCAAATTTGGTATTGCGTGACTTGACTGTATGACGAACATAAATCCCAAGTGGTAATATGGAAATCATGACATTTCATGTGCAACATGACTTGCATGCCACGCTCATGACGCTCTCGGGGCCGTTTCGCTAGCTTAATATGCACCAAATTTGGTATTGCGGGACGTGACTGTATGGCGAGCATAAATGACAAGTGGTAATATGGAAACCATGACATGTCATGTGAAACATGACTTGCATGCTACGCTCATGGCACTCCCGGGGCCGTTTCGCCAGCTTGATATACACCAAATTTGGTATTGCGTCACGTGACAGTATGACGAACATAAATGCCAAGTGGTCATATGGAAATCATAAAATACATGTCATGAGTCACATGACTTGCATGCCACGCTCATGACACTCTCGTGGCCGTTTCGCCAGCTTTATATACACGAAATTTTTAAGGCGAAGGCGTTTAATGTATCATGACCACGTGCGTTCGTCCGGTCGTCCGTCGGTCCCTCCAGCCGTGCCCTGGCACGGTGCCAAGTGGGCGCCGGGGCGCGCAAACGGACGCCGGTCGCGTCGGACTCTACAGCGCTCGCGCTTTGCTTGCGTAGTGTCGCTGGGCCCAGCGTCTCTAATCATGCAAGGAAGGAGACGCGCGCATCACGTTCCATTCTTACCGACCCCGTCTCAGTGGGTACAGGCGTTCGAGGGACACACTTTGGAATTGACAAAGTGTCCGTCAATTTAAACGCTGGAACGCGGATGGCGTCTGCATGATGCGCAGAGCGCGAGAATACGAACGCATGCGAAACGGTGGCAGATTGCTCTCGCGTCTCGGTGCGATTCAAGGTAAGAAATTAAGCGAACGTAAGTGGCAGGTGGTAACACGAAAATTTTGGCATGCATGTCATCTACAATGCCATTTACATGCCACGCTCATGGTGCTCTTGCGTCCACTTCGCTAGCTTGATATAGGCCAAAATTTGTATTGTGGGACGTGACTGTATGAAGAACACAAATGACAGGTCCTAACATATAAATAATGACATGCATATTATGTACAGCATGATTTGCTCCTTGCTGACTGCTTCGCATCATATCGATTCCCACAGTGCGTGGGATCTGCCGGTTTTTTTTTAGGGGCGAAGCTCCTTAGGGTGTGGGTCTGTCCCTCCTCTGTAGTAGCAGTAGTAGCAGTAGTAGTAGTAGTAGTAGTAGTAGTAGTAGTAGTAGTAGTAGTAGTAGTAGTAGTAGTAGTAGGTAGGTAGCCACATATAGTGGAATGTACCCACTCCCACGTGATAAAGATGACGATGACCCAGTATAGAGAAATGTACCCACAACACGTGATAACGATGAAGTATAAGCACGTTCCAGTACAGTGGAACGTACCCACTACCCGTGATAAAGATGACAATGATGACCATGAAGTATAAGCGCGTTCCAGACCACACATTCTCTTTCTGCCATGGATGAAAACGATCGAGCTTCGCCCACTCATCATCATTCACTTCGTGCAAATGGCGCGAGTTATTTTTTTTTTCCCGGGACAGGGATGACGTTCTCTTGGTGGAATTCATGGACTCTGGCACGACCATCACTGCAGCCTCTTCGATGTCTACGATGAGCAACATGCATTATTCTTTATGACAACGCGCGGCCACAGTGCAGTTGCAACAAAGAATATATGCCGAAGCGCAGAACAGAAACAACCTTCGAGCCGATGCATATGCCCGATTTTTGGACGTAGACAGCCTTGTCCCAGGCAACAACTGTTACGCCTTTATTACGCTTTTCATGGATGTTCACGTGATGCCTTATCACTGTTGTCATTGCCAACTATAAGATGCGGTTCCCAGTTAGTGCCTTTCTTGTGGGTTCTTTACTGCGTCCCGTCTTCCTCGCGCTACGCTTCGACATGAATCTATACAGATTCGCCCAGTACTCTACGTTACTTCCCTTGCCATTTGAAGGTGCATGCCATTTGCCGAAGTAGTGCACGTAGATTTACTATACGAAAACTATCCGTTAGAAAATTTTTTAAAAACATTCTTGCTCCCAACCTCATCAGTACAACAAAGAAATCGGTACAATAAAATTGGTTGAGAGGACAGGCGGCTGCCATCTACGAGGTGGGTAGTTGGTAGCACGCTACAAGAAATGCGTCCATTGAGAAGCAGCCAAGCTTTTGCTCTCATTTTTATTTCGCGACCAATAGCCCTCGAGCAGTACCGCAGCAAGGCGATGCTTTCTGTAAAGAAGCTTTCGCTTGTTTATAGAATGCACGCGAATGGGCTCGCACCTTGATTCGCGTGCGCAGCAATTCATTTGAATTTTTACGCTCTTGTTCATGACAACTTGTGCTCTGTGAAAGTACTTGTTTCTCTCTTCGTCATTTTGTAGCACTGCCAAAGGATCATTATGACCTCGAATGAACTTGTCGACTTATTTGTTCGTGTTTGCGTGATGGACACGGGTGCAAAGTATATTTCGATAGCAGATAAAGACGATGTTACTGAAAAAAAAAAAAAAAAAAAAAAAAAACCCAGGAGGCCTTTATTACGCGAGGCGT
>JALIZH010020644.1:0-14582 GCA_030522465.1 Rhipicephalus appendiculatus | reverse complement strand
TCACCAGGCGCCGGCCTGGAATATATACGCTGTTAAAAAACGTATGCAAATTTGCACGGTACTTCAAACTTATATTGCGTAACCACTAGTAGTCCGCTCAGTAGAACGCTACGGCTCTTACCAGATACCATCATACTCCCCGCCTTAAAGGGGAGCCCCTCCAACACTTTTAAAGCCCCTATTTTTATTTGTGTTTTGCGTAGAGTGATGGCTGGGGATAATTTTAGCATAGGTCTAAGCGCCGATATCAAATGATTTAGTATTTTAATCACGACATAAAATCACTACATCGCTGCCGAATGCATCAGCACGTAGTGGCGCTAGCTAGAACTGTTGCGGGCGGAAATGACGAATATTGGCAGCAGCCTATGATTGGATAAGTGTAACGTTAGAAGAGATCGTCTGGTGCCATCAGAACTGAGATTACTAATGTGTTTCATTTTTTCTTTCCTGTGCTTTTTCTTTGAACCCCGAACAGACGCGGCCGCAACAAAAAAAAAAAAAGATCACTGTGACTACAAAGCCCGACAGAGACGCTGGCGACCATTTCGGCTTGCGCGGGTCGGATGTCCATACGAAAGGCTTCCCTTTCTCTCTGTTCCCTCTTCTTGCTTCTGTGCGTTTGCGAGCTGCCTCTTTCGCACGTGCGGTAGGCTCTTCATTGTTGTTGAAGGGGTTGAATGCACCCTTGTAGTTCGTCGGGCGGCTCACCGAACAACTCCTCAGATTGAGAGGAGGTAGTGACATGGAATGTTGTAAAGAACAGCAGAAAATACCTCGCTACGAAACAGTAGCGCCCGCTCATGTTCTGACAAGTCAGATGTCAGGCACCACGTTTGTTACTATGGTGACGACGTCAACAACACGTTGGACAGGACAAGCAACAATGGTGTGCGAGCTTCCCCTACGTAGGCGCTTCTACCTCACTTCATTGGGCATCCCGCATACGTCACAGGGCGAGTGAAATGTGGTCAGGTGACCGCGCGAAAATCAAGTTGAGGGTAGGGATTTTTTTCTTTTATTTTGAATTTTCTAAACCGAATAACTTAGGACTGCGTGCCGTTATCACTACCGTTCTTGCGGCATTAATCTGTCTGTACTTCAGTCTACACAACCCACGAGTAAAAAATGCGGGGTTGAATAGTGTTAGAGGGCCCCTTTAAACACATGCACGAACCACACAAGACTGCGTTCCTGGCGTCATCCCTTCCTCACACAACCACGTAGATTCGCAATTATAAAACACTCACGCGTTATGCAACAACTTCCGTAAAAGATTGCACAAGGTTCTTTTTTATTTCTTTGGCATTTGTAAGGTCGAAAACATTGTGAATGTGCGCAGGCAGGGTTGCCGTTGGTGGCTGCATTGCACCAAATTGGCTACTTTACGACCCCGCCTGGTGACAAAAATTTCAGGTAGGCTCCATGGCTACTTCTGGCTACTTTTGAACTTCTATTTGAGCGCATGAAGTAGCCATTTTCCTCATTATTTGCAGAAAAAATACAGTATTTTGAAAGTTTTCTGTCGTGTAAGACAGTGCGTGCGCTCGTACACCCCCAGCAGCAGGTTGGTGAGCATCGAGGCACCTCAATGCAATGCTCGGCGTGCCGTCCAATACGCAGTGGCAAAATTGCGTGCATGATGTGAAAGGCCTGGCTGGTACGCTGCTTACAGCGCTTGCTATCTCTGGTGATGCTATGCGCAAGTTTCTAATTTTGACGCGCAGCTTGTGTATTTGTGTAAACTTGACATACACAAAGACCCGCTACAAAATGACTGGGGCTGTTAATCTTCAACCGGTTTTCACTTTCTAAAGCTCGACTGGTGTTATGTAAAACCTACTATTCAAAGTCGATCTCAGGCGTGAACAAAAACACTGCTTCCATGTTAATACTCCTAATGACTTGATGACTAGAATCTTCCGAAATTGCTCTGTATCTGACAAGAACTCTATCTGTCCTACATAAACTGCATGAAGGCGCACAAAATTTATTATAATTTATTTATGTATTTATTATTTATTTGCCACTTATCTGCGATGAAGACAAAGCAAGAGGGAAGCAACTGTGCTCTTATATTTATGGTCTTGCTTGTATTTCAAAGTATTATTCATTGTTCCATTTAAAAAAGTCTACTAATACTGCAGCTTTTCTTCCATTTGGCAACACATTCGTCGACCAAATTGTCCGATAGTCAGATGGTAGGCTAATCAGAAACACATCTTAGGATGAAAATTGAAGGACACTTTTACATTTCAAAGTGTGTTCGGCGAAAGCTTGTGGCCATTCGACTATGTCATGTCTTTTCTTTTTTATTGCGATAGCAATTATATGGACACTCTCGGCTGGTTTTTGCCGTCGGCGTCGCCGTTTCCGCCGCCGTCATCCCCCGTATATGTATATGTATATATATAACCGGCTTCGCCCGTCGTTCGTGAGCGTGAAAAGACGCGAGGGGGGGGGGTCCCTCTAGCGAGCTTCGATTTTACGAGCGCGGTCGTCGCGGGCGCGCGCGTTATCTCCCCTTCTCGCGCGTTATCTCCCCTTCTCGGCGGCCGACAGCGGAGGGCCGGTGTACCCTTCTACGTGCTGCGCTGTCAACGCGAAGAGAATGTGGTGAGCATTGTCCCTGGAGCGGCCGTACGCTCTTAAACTAGCGTTTGCTAGAGTTGCGTGAGATCGATCCAAAAGAGTTAGCTGCCAGCCTCACTTCGTATAACATTACAATTTGTTGCTATCGCATTCATTGTTTCACCCTTGCTGTGAAACTGTGACTTTTTTTTCTTTGCACACTCTGTGCGATGGCACACAAACGGAATGTGTGGGTGTTTTCTTTTTAAATTTTTTACCGCGAATCGCAGCGAGACGCGAGACTAATCTGCCTCCATTTCGCATTCGTATCTCGCGCATTGAGCATCGTGCAGACGCCATCCGCGTTCCAGCCAGGGCTGGGCAGTATCGAAGATACATGTATCTTCGATACTATCTTAGATACTCTTTGGGTATCTTGTATATGTATCGCGATACGTCTCACAAGACGAGTATCTGTATCTGTATTTCCGATACATTCAATTATGTATCGTGTATCTTAAGATACAAGATACTGCTATCGCAACACTGCCGTGCGAAAGAATAGTCGCTAACTCCGCTTCTCAAGCTACTCTGCCACTAAGTCACCTGAATAAAACTAAGGGCAGTGACATATTTTAATCTTTCCGCCATAGTCTACCAGTGAGGGCAGGCGATGAGGTGTGCGCGTCCCTTATGGTGAGGCAGAGCAATATGACAGCGCTTGCGCAGTCTCGACAGAAACAAGCGCGCGAACGTAGACGTTTCCGAGATTGCCCACGTGTGTTTTCTTTTGTCGATTTTTTCCCTTTTTATTTGTGTCAGTGCCATGACACTCTTTGCCACTTACCAGCGCCGTATACCACAATGCTTGCGGCGATGAGCACACAAAGTCTGATGCCGCCCTCATGCGTAGTACTTCGTTACGAAATCTGAAGCACGAGGTTGCTTTGCATCTCGTGGCTTTCACACATAAGCGATTTGAAGGATCTTGTGGATGTCAGTTCAAATTACACGCGGTTGACTTATGTGCAAATAAGACTCTAACTATAGCACTGCCGGTACCGATGCTAGATCTAATAGAACAAGCGATCACCTACCAGACAATATCTTGGCTCACCATATCCCTTTCTTCTTGCAATTTCTATTCCAATAGATATTGAAATCATAATATGAATGTCAGCACAAGTGCTTTCTTAGTTGTCCCTCTCTTGCATCCCATACCATACAAAGGGCTCCGAACTGTTTTTTTTTTCCGGTCTGGCGACGGCAGTATGTCTTTTCTAAGCAGCCAAAATAAGCTGTTGGTTGTATCCGTACTTTTAAGTGTCTGTTTTATTTCTGCTACAGTTTACACATTTATATTCACTTGAGTTTACTCGTCTGCCTAGGCGATTTGGAAAACAATTATGTCATTATGTGGGCATGCATTAATTGTACAACACCAAACATTTTGCTTACTGCTTGGTAAAATGGCGAAATTGAGTTTACATTAAAATAATGGAAATAATTAGAAGCTATCTTAAACATCTTAGGAACGGTATTCGAGTAACATTTTTATACCAAATGGTCCTGTTTTCTGGTGAGTGTCCCAACGAGCTATTTTAGGCAATTTTCCGTACGCATTGACTTTTTTTATTATCTGACCTGAACAGGCAATAGTTGACGATACTTCATGCTTAATTATCATAGCTATTAGGAGTGCCGCCTGTGTCGGGTGGCTATACGTATTCACTATGAATGTTTGATACGGAACGGCTTTTCTATTTTAATTGTAATTGTTTTCCTTTTTTAGGCCTCCTTACTTTTTTTACTATTATTTATTGCGAGCTAATTGGATCTATAGGCGGCAATAGAGTGGATAGCAGCGTTTTCCGGCGACGATTTGTGATGTTTCAGAATCTTCGAGATTGTCTCAGATTGTTCTGTTAAGATTCCGCGCAAATCCTGCCGAGGCAGCCGCATTTCGATGAAGGCGAAATGCTAGAGAAGCATGTACTTAGATTTAATTGCACGTTGAAGAACAGCACATGGTCAAACTTTCTGGAGCCCTCCACTATACTGCGTCCCACGTTATCGTGGTTTTGGGATGTTAAACCCCAAAAATTATTATTAAGATTACGCGTAGTAGGCGCGTACTCTAGTTCATTTGTGAGCTTACGCGAGCACCAGCGATAACACTGGAAGGTGCGATCACTGATGTATAAAACAAGACGTGTTCTGCCGATGATCAAATTACCGAAGGCCGACGACATTTATCGCCGATCTCAGAGTACAGTGCGCTTTGCTTGTACAGTCCTCAGCAAGCTTAACACGAACGCTCCGCAGCGTGTCCTGAAACAGTTTGATTGACGCTAGCACCACGTAGCTTTGGGTTGTGTTGCCGAGATGTTACCCATGCATGCCGACATACTATCCAAGCATACCGATGTATTCGGCTATAGCGCCCAGCGCTTCGCGGCCGGCATCAGTCAAAGTAGTCCAGCTCACGCGTCGGAACGTTCGTGTTACTTGGTTTACTGAGCACAAGTTAGGGCAATGAAGAGTTTCGTCTATAACCGAGTGACTGCCGCTTCCTCCATAGTCCCCATCACGTGAAAATACAATAGGTCTGAGGCGTCTCTGGGGTGCACATGTCATCTCGTTGAAGAAAAAATTGATTTCACGTTAGTGAGTATGTAGATACAGAACACTTTACGCCAGTGGATAAAGAATGAAAAATAATTGCAGTTTTACGTGCTCTACGTATACATAATGCGTCACAAAAAATGTCGCTATCAGCGTTGTCACTGCTGTACACCGGTGATTCGGTATTGCATAAACGGTCTCTTATGAGCAAGGTAAAACTGAACGCCGGTGTTTGCGCCATCGTGCGAAGGCTTCTGATTGAAGCTCGTGTGGTTAGATGGCAACCCGCTAGCTGGTTGGCAAGCTGAGCAGCGACTCCCACCAATTACAGAAATGACAAGTAAAAACCGCTGTCAGCGAAGTGTCTAAAGAGCATTCCTGTTAAGCAGCTAAAAGAATTGGAGGGAACACAGCGCAAAAGAAGACGAGGACAAGGAAGGGCGACGCACACACAACGCTGACTTACAGCATTTTATTCCATGGAAGGGACAGATGCGCATCATACATGTGCCTCTGATATGCGGGACAAAGTGTTGTAAGCATAGGCGTGCGCAGGGTTCCCCTTCAGGGGGGGGGCGACGGCTCGTCGCAGCGCCCCCCCTTCCCTATTAGGTCAATGTATGGGGCAGACTTTGCGCCCCCCTTCTTAGGTGAGTAGGGGTGGCGCCCCCCCCTCCCCCCTCGTGCCCACGCCTATGGTTGTAAGTAAGCGCTGCGTGGGCGTCGCCCTTCCTTGTCCCCGTCTTCTTTTGCGCTGTGTTCCCTCCAATGTTTAACCAACACGCCCAAGCTTCGACGATAAGCTAAAAGAAAACCTAATAAGATCTTCGGAAGTAAACTAATGCACTTTCACCAAAAAAGGAAGAAACGCTTGAGATAATTAGAGACATTTCATTAAATTGAAATTAAATTGGTCAAACTTCAAAAAATTTTAAACAGACCTTTTTTTTGTATAGGCGTTCGCCGCTACATTATCGGGGTCTCTAACAACAAATTTGCGAATGTATCGAAGTATCTTAAGATACAATTGGCATGTATCGTATCGGATACAATCGTTGCGGTAGTATCTTGTATCTGTATCTCCAATACTTCTTGCCTGAGTATCTTGTATCGTATCGCGATACAATTTCAAAGTATCTTTGCCTAGCCCTGGTTCCAGCGCTTAAAGTGACGGACACTTTGTAAATTCCAAAGTGTGTTCTGCGAACGCCTGTGCCCATTGAGACGGGGTCGGTCAGAATGGAACGCGATGCGCGTGTCTCCCTCCATGCATGATTGAACACGCTGGCCACAGCGACGCTACGCGAGCAAAGCGCGAAAGCTGTAGAGTCCGACGCGAGCGGCGTCCGTTTGCGGGCCCCGGCGGCCACCTGGCACCGTGCCAGGGCATGGACGGAGGGAGGGATGGACGGGCGTGAACGTGAGACATTTTCGCCATAAAAAGGTCAGAATGCACTTTCGCCTTAAAAAGGTCAGAATGGTGAAGTGCAACTGCTGAACGTTTGCTGAACTTCGTCTCGCGACAAAGCGGATGCAAGCCATACGGAGCCTAACGGAGCCGAAAGAGCGAATGGTAGACAAATCCGTGTACTACCCATCATTCTCATGTTCACTGAAGCGCCATGCGTTGCTGCTCCCAGAGACACTAGAGCCAGAGTTCCGTCTAGTGTATTTATAGGAAACTCTGGTGTTGAAAACTGTGTCTTCTGTCACTGACAAAATGCTGGCTTGAAGTTTGTGTCAACTCAATATTTCTGTATTTCAGTTTCCTTTATCTTCTTCTCTGATGTGCTTGGTAGAGCCAGCGAGTATTTGCTGCATTTTGTATCTGTTCCTTTTTTTCTTATTTTTTGTGTTCCTTTGATATGAGCCGAAGAGAGATTAATCACCGGATGCCACGCATGATGCCACCTTCCCAACACGCAAGGGAAAAAAACATGCTGAAGTTTATAGGCCACATATATAGTGAATGTGCGAATAAAACTGCTATATTCCTGAATAACGAAAGTAATAGTCCTTGAATGGTGACCCGAAAAGTAGCGGGATCGAAACCCGGTGGTGGTGGCCACATTTCAACGTAGGCAGAATGCCAGAGGGCCATGTGCTTAGATATAGGCTCCCGTCTAATATGATGGTCAAAATTTCGCGAGCCATCCGCTACAATGTCTCTCATAATAATGTCGTTATTTCAGGGGGTTAAACGGCACTTATTAGATTAAGCAACAAAACGACCTTTATTAGTTTCCCGCTTCCTTCATGCAACTTCTGGCTGAAACAATGTGCGCAGAGTTCTACTGGGCATCGAAAAGGATGTCAAGGGCGGCCCCACCCAGACGGATTACCACGTTTTCGCAGAGCACCACGATCTGAACCAGACGCTCACTTTCCTGCTGACCGTTGGCATCAGCGAAGTCCACATAAATTCAGACCAAGGAGCCACGTGGGAGTCGAAAACCCTGAAACCCGGCAACGACTTCGTATGGCTAGTGGTGCAGAATTTCGACATAGAAAACGTCGAGATCGTAAGTAGAAGATTACTGAATCTTTTTGGAGATTCGGAAGCGCGGAATGAAGCTGAAAGCCAACTGAAGTGTCGATATCAGGCAAAAAGAACGCAGGCGCTACTACGTGCTATACACTATTTTACGGATGGGTTTCTGTGCCGCTATGTTGGGCTGCTAACGTTGCCGTTTCTGGTCTTTAACAACCAAAGAAACAGAGCTACGAGACGCATACACATAGAGTTTGGTTGTGTCGAATGCAATGTGGCGAATGCAATGTCGTCCATAAGGTGAGTGAACGTACTGTGGACAGTTGTGTCTCATATCTATCTATCTATCTATCTATCTATCTATCTATCTATCTATCTATCTATCTATCTATCTATCTATCTATCTATCTATCTATCTATCTATCTATCTATCTATCTATCTATCTATCTATCTATCTATCTATCTATCTATCTATCTATCTATCTATCTATCTATCTATGAATGAATGAATGAATGAGTCAATCAATCAATTATTCAACGATATCCTTAAGTTCATTCGCACTTTCAAATCATGGGCTATACTTCTGGAGCGAAACACGCCTTACTTTGAGATAGCCCGCATAATCATCGACATCAGATTCATCAGCATCTTTCACGCCATGCACACCGTCATAAAAATAGTCGTCTGTGACATGTAAGCGCCAAACGTTGTTTAAATAGGTGCCTCCTCTTCTTTTCCTTCAGCTTACAGGCTCAAATGTACGTGGAATATAATATTAGCTCGACTTTTTCTTCCAGCACACGGGAATAAATCCACGTAGGTGAAGAACAACCCCAGCGTCTTCAAAGGAAACTTAATTGCCAACTAGTTTGTCGCATGAATGTCCAGCTATGCGTTCATTGCTTCAAAACGGATAACCACGCTGTAACCCGAAGAAATGGAAATAAAGAATAAAAGAAAATCGCACCAAGAGATGACGCAGATGGCCCGGAGTCGTCGACTACGTTTAGGAGAACCACTGCAATTTGCGCTCCGATAAAACACAAGAAAATCGTGATATAAACGAACGTATGTTTACGTAAGCCATTGTCGAGGGTGGACCTCCGTTTTACGCTTGCGTGGTAACATTTGTTGAGCCGCTTTGTGGCTCAGTAAGTGGTATCGCTTTTTTTTCCTGCAACCCCGAAAGGGATGGTATGAGCTATCAGTGACATGGTTTCTACCATATGTATATTACTATGATCGAATGTGTGCGCCGTTGCAATATTTGGCACACAACAAATGATTGTGATCGCACTGGTTGCAGTTCGAGCCTATGCGGCTGAGATATTCCAGCGCCATAACTCACGGTTTCCATCCAACAATTTCGCATGGAAAAAAAAAGAAAACTGGGGGACCCTTAAGCTTCGCCTTTAAGAGTGGAACGCGATAGCGATATCCTGTCCCTAGTGCGTACTTCAATCACTTAGTGCATACTATTTAATGGGTAGCATGCTTTAAACCACGAGCAATTATGCGCGGGGAAATGTTTTCGAACTTGCTATGCACCCACTACGTGGTCTTAAGGGAATACGTGCAGTAACGTGTGTGCCTTTTATGATGGGTGGACGGCTTTGAACCACAATGTCCTTATGATATTCACATTTTCTGACGCCCGATGGCAATGTACGCTTGTACCACGCAATATTACTGTGATTTTACATGTTGCATTGTGATGCCTGTATAGAGGACGTGTGTATTTGTCAAGCATGAGAGTTATTTTCACCGCATGTCCAAGCAGAGGAAGTTATTTGATATGTAATCCCAAGCAAAAGCATGACTTTTGAAATACCTGCTACTGTTTGGAACAATGTGGGTGTTGTGTATGTTAAGGTAATTCCGATGTGACGAATTATGTTGCGCGCAGTTCACAATAATTACCGGTGTTGATTCCATGCATTGAAGAAAGAAAAAGCAGGAGCATAGCTGTAAGGTAGAACACCTGATTGCCACGCAGCGGGCTTTGTTCGATCCTCATTCGTACCCAGAAAATTTTGTTATTTTATTGGCAATTTCCCGATGTTTCGGTCACGGACAAGATGATGATATTTCGCTCACAACCAACGACGCCGACACTGCGAAACGAGCTCTTTAACGCGATAGCGTTAAACTATACTTGACAAATCGCCGCTGATGCGTGACTTGTAGGTGTTAGCTAAAGTGTATATATATATATATATATATATATATATATATATATATATATATACATGATGCACGCCAGTCTCGCACCCAGACCTTATTGTCACGTGGCTCTGACGTTGACGAAGGCAGCAGTCGGCACGTCCAAGATGAAACTCTTCATTTGGCCGAATTTGTGGCTGGGGAAACGGAAAGTTAGACTACAGAAAAACACTCTACAATGAAAGCGACGAACACAGCTTCGGCAGCCGCAAAACTGATAATCGCTGCTTCGCACGGTCTTTTATACATCACCTATCGAACTTTCCAGCCTTACCCCCCGTATTCTCAAACGAGCCTTGACTCGAGTTTCGTCCTTCACTTGACCGAGTTGAGCACAGCGCCACCACTCGACTGAAGATGACGCTGCGCTTCTCAAGAATCGCTGCAGAATATCGCTGATATGCAGTGATTTGTTCTACCTAGAGACGGCTCCCATCGACTTTCTCAAGTCAAGGGGAAGCGTTGAGTGAAGGGACGTTCTAGAATACGGGGGTTATCACTGGTGGTCGCGTAAGCTCTGGAATAAGCTTGACTCTTCTCGTCCTGCGCGCAATCTTGAAAAACGATCTACTGTAATCGTAAAGCTTCTGGAAAACTGAGGCGCCATGTGCACCGAGCATTGCTGACAGTCTCTGTGGGTTTAAACTGGGCAGATCGAAATAACACGCGTGGTAATATTGTGCTGGGCTGCCAGGGCGCGCATGGGTTGCGCCAAATAAACAGGGCAAGCTGAAGCTCTGAGACTTTAAAGGCCAATTGCAACAAAATTTGGCTCGGACAGGATTAGCTCGGCTACGAGGTTAAAAAAGCATAAACAAGTAAACAAGATTTCACTTGCGCAACAGGGCCCAGCCGAGCTAAGCTGCAGCCATTTTTTTTCGCTTCAATTAAGTGCTCCATCGATAGCTTATAATTTTTAGTTTATGGCTTTCTTGCACGACGACTTCCTTTCTTCGTTTTCTTTTCTATGATTTATTTTGTATAAGATTTTTTTTACTTTTCTAATGTTTCATTAAAGTGGTATATTTATTATTTCAGTATTATTATTCAGTAAAAACAACTATTATTCTAAATGACCCCTTAATCGCTTGTTTGAATTTAGATTTTTGATATCGTAATTATGATCCGCCAGACTTTTGGCTCATCCCCCCTTAGTGAGTAGGTGCTAATCATTCCAGGAGTAACCCTATCATTCTTCAATTTTTCTATAATCCCTGGATGCCTGATTAATGCATTTTTTTTCATCTAAATTTTAAATTTCTTTTTCCCCCTTATATTAACCGCCGGATTAATGGCCAATGTATAGTGGGTATAGTGTATAGTGGGTATATAGTGGGTATGTGTATAGTGGGTATGAATAGTGGGTACGAGCCAAGGCAGAGGGACCAGCAAGCAAGCAGTCAAGCATCATCAGTGACATCACCTCTTCGCCGACATACCGATTCATTTAGAACCTATTCGTAGAAGAAGAAGAAAACGACGATTGCGTCTCTGGTGTGCTGTCCACGATCGCGATTCCAGGAACATTTCTAACAGCGTGCTCCAGTGCCTAAAATATAGTTCTGACCTGTGCGGTGGCAGCGCATTTCCGTCAACGTCAAGTGAATCAGCCTTAATCTCAACGAAGAGAGGCAGGGGGCGCATTCTTGTGGTCTCCATCTGATCCGAGAAGCATGGGTAAGGGTTCAGCTGTCCTCTTTTAGCCTTCAGGTTAGGCCACCCTACGGCCAACGATATATTGATGAGTTACCGTATTTCCACTACAATAACAAGACAACGAATACAACGCGAATAGAGAGTTTCCACCCTTAAAAGTAGAAACAAAGATAAAGAAGGTTTGACGGGAAATTTGAGAACAAAGAACAGCAATCACAAGAACGAGACAACCTGTCCTGTTTTCTCGTTCTTTTGAATGTTGTTATTTGCGCTCAAATTTCTCGTCGAATATGCACCATCTCACCGAATTTCAAGTTTTGATAAAGAAGGTTGTTTGCTCCTGGCCGTTCCTCCGGTGTGCGTTGCTCCAAGCATCTGAGCGACAACAAATGCAGTGTGCTCAACCGCGTTGTACAGCGTGGCTTCGCCGCAATACACAATGTAATGCCGAAAACTGTTGGAATTTGAAGCGATCGTAAGCACTAGACTACACGGGCATGGAAGACAGGTGACACTATCGGGGATTTCCAAGTTATCCCTTCAAATGGCTCTAACCAGCTAGTCGAGAAACCTTACTTTTTAAGGCTGCAAAACCTGAATGTTACTGAATTTTATTAAAAATTAATATTGTCTAAAAAGACACCCTGTATATCCGAGTACCGGGGTGTACTTTTCTTTCACCCCCCAACGAAATGCGTTCTCTGTGACTGCTAATCAAACCCACTTCTTAGAGTTTACGGCGCGATGCATTACCTGCCTTGCTGTCAAGGATGCTCAATTTTTGTGACATGCTTTTTTGCCGTATCTTAGTGCGTTGCATGCAATGTTCGGACGTCAGGCGAAAAAAATGCATGATATATCTACGCTAATGAACAAATTATAATGAATGGTGAGAAACAGGTAAATTCTTGTATGTTGCGCTAAAAAACGCTGCGAAGTCTTTTGTGCTTAAATAGAATAAAAATTGCCTGATTACTAGTTTTCGGAAAGTCTGAACATCCTAGTACAACATATTGTGATTATATAATTTCCCTAAACCATAACAATGGATTATTCTGGACACTTATTTTTTATCGCATTACAGCTGGGTATCGATTTCCACGCCGAATTTTTATCATTTCCATACATTTTTCATTATGCAGGGCAGTGAATAAGAAAGACGATCTCGTGTTCAACAGTAAGAACACATTGCTCATATGCAGCCTTAGCAGCGCGTGAGGAGCTTAGCAGCAGGACTGAAATCTACTAAAAAAAACTACCTTTAATTCTGTGGTAACTGTTAATTCGAGGGGCTTCAATTAGGGTGAGTTACTGTGCTAGACTTATAACGATTTTTTGCGGTTATTTCAGCGCGGCCACCGTCGCCAGGGATTCTGCCGAACGCTGGTAAGGATACTAACATCATAAAGTAACTTGTAAGGATTCGTGAAGGGCTACTAAATATTGATGATCAGGAACTGTTAACAGGGCTATGGTATACTGATGCTAAGGTTGGGTACGCTTTTAAACCTTGTCTAATGAACCTAATGAACGTTGACGGTGTTCTGAATCACTTTTACCAAACCATTTATTATCGAATGACCTCAGTATCGGAGTTGATTTCCTCAAGACCTGTTTTAAATGCGAATGCATTTCATAGTCGGGCTATGTCAGGCATCCGGCGTTGGCGTTGTGCGGCGTTGGCGTTGTGCGGCGTTGTCCGCGGAGGAGGAGGATAGGTTGAGGAGGTGTGCGCGCCAGCAGGTGTTAGATGTGAAGCATCTGATGGCGAAGCTTAATCCGGTGGTGGTGGTGTGCGGCGTGACCACCCTTACTGCGCATGCGCAAACCCTTTCAAAAAAATAAAAAAACCTCCTCTCTCCCCCTCTAGGCATCCCTCCCCGCGGCAACCACACCCTCACTGCGCATGCGCCTCCCCTCCTCTCTCCCCTGCTACGCTCCCCCTCTCTCCTCTAGGCATCCCTGCCCGCGCCGTCCACACTCCCACTGCGCATGCGCGTCCCACCTCTCTCTCCTCTCCTACACTCCTCCCTCTCTTCTCTAGGCATCTCTGCCCGCAGCGTCCACACTCCCCACTGCGCATGCGCGCCCCCCTCTCTCTCTCTCCTCTCCTACGCTCCCCCCCTCTCACTCTCTCGACTCGCGACGCCGACACAGGCAGCGTCTGCTAGCGAGTTTGCTAGCAGACGCTGCCTGTGACTGCTAGCGTCTGCTGCTCGCCAGCAGACTAGCGTCTGCTAGCGAGCAACGTCTGCTAACCGACTGCTCGCGCTGCACAACCGTTCACTGGCCACCCCGTATATATGGCAATGGATCTTGACCTCCAAGGTGGTGCCGGTGGGAGATTTCTCCTGTGCGTTGTTGAACAATAAAAATTCGCAGCGTGCGCCTTAACTAAAAGCGGACTGCGAGTCTCTGTGTCCAGTCGGAGTCTTGGTGCTCTCATTGCACATTAGCAGCGATTGGTATGTTCCAGTAGGAAACACCGCTCCATCGCTGCTTGCTTTACGCATCCCCAGTTTTAAATGCGAATGCATTTCTTAGTCGAGCTATGTCAGGAATCCGGCGTTGGCGTTGTCCGCGGTGGCCTCGGCAGGTGTTATAGTGAGTGGAGAGGAGGAGCGCGCTCTGGTGCGTGAGGGGCGCTCGCATCGCGGGAGCTCGGCGGAGCTATATATGAAACAAAAAAAAATTTTTTAAATAAAAAAAAACAAAAAAGAAGGAAAAGAACAAAAGAAAATTAAGAAAAAATTAAAAAAAAATAAAAAAGAAGAAAAAAACAGAAAAAAAGCAAAAAAAAAAAACAGGCGCTGCGCCGTGCTCCCGACCAGGCTGCAGAAATTTGGCGCCTTTTCCTTCTTCGAACCACAACCACCATATATAAATGGAGTGAAGCGCGCGCGAAATGCATTCGCATTTCCTCACGATTCCCCTTCGGGGAGGTGGGGGAGCATTTTTTTTTCCCTTTTTTTTTGCGCAAATACCATTCACACCGGAATACCAACTCGCCCAAC
>JALIZH010020643.1:0-31540 GCA_030522465.1 Rhipicephalus appendiculatus | reverse complement strand
CGCGTCGTCATTCAATGTTTCGTCACTACCACGTGACGGGTAGTTCCGGTCTGACTTAGCAGAACAGTTGCGCTTCGTGCGCGCCTTGGGCGATCAGTTGCGCCCTAGAAGTTCGGTTGCGAATATCTCGAACTAGGAGCCACTTTTATGGTTTCCAAAAAGCAGGTATGCCATAAGTTGGCACGCAGTACAACTTCGTAATATAAACACCTCCCCTGAAGTCAATAACTGAAAAGGTGATTAACGAGTTTTTGTGTTTTTGGGAATTAGTCGGGACAGTATCATGATAACTGCGGCAAAGTATGTCCGCCTCAACGTGGAATTCGTGTGCGAACTCTGCTAGTGCCTCAGTGGCATAGGATTTTTATTTTAAAAAATCTGTATCGTCTACAAAGACATGGTAACGTCGCAGCGGTTTACCATTTAATTGACTAATCAGCCGTCAAGCGATGTGATCACGATTGCAATTGTGCGCCCATAGAAAGGAAGCCCTATATAATTAAAACACACGTCATATCGAAAGCCAAAGTCATAGTCAAAACAGCAAACGCACACCTACATATATAGCAATAAATGCTGAGGCTTTGCGTCCCGAAACCACCCCATGAATATGAAAAACGCCTTAGCGGAGGGCTCCGTAAATTGCGTCCATCTGGGCCTGTTCAACGTGCACCCAAATCTAAGTACACGTCCCTCTAGAATTTTGCCTCCATCGAAATGCGGATGCCGCTGCCGGTATTTGATCCCTCTACCGGCGGGTCAGACAGCACAAAGACCTTGCGACGAAGATTCCTACTTTAGAGACACGACTCTGATTAATCGTGGAGGCCACAGAGCGGTATGTATTGTTCAGACGCCAAACACTGCGAATGGAAGCGCCCCGATAAAGTTCTGCGGCCTCGTTAGTTTCCCGGTGGACGCATAAACGCAGGGCGATGTGCTGTTTCTAATGAACCAAAAAGCATCGATATTTGTGCTAGAAACCCCCCCACACACAGGCGCACTCTACGATACTTTGGCAACGGGCAAGTGCCACGGCATGGATGACGCCAAAAACAAAGTACATTAAGAAAGCAAATGGTCGGCTACGCGAAGAACTTTGCGCATTTGGTTTTGCAGAGCCGACGCGAGCACCACCAATGGATCGCGCACGCCATATCGCCAGCTCTCGTGGGAGAGACCTGGCGCAAAGATAAACGAAGCGCTGCTTTTTTTTTTACTTTTGATTACGAAGGTGGCACGAGAGCGGCAGAACCTAATTATGAGCAGAGTTAAGCCAGTGCATTAGTTTCACGTGGTGATGTTGTGATAGTAATAGGCATTGCTAGATACGTCGTGCAAGTAATAGATCTTGCAAGTAGTGCATACCGGATAATACATCTTGCTAGATGTCTTAAGATTAAAAAAAAAGAAAGCCGGCAGGTCCCACGCACTGTGGGAATCGATGTAATGCGAAGCAGCCAGGAAGGAGCAAATCATGCTTTACACAATTTGCATGTCAAGTTTTACACTGTCATTTGTGTTCGTCATAGAGTCACGTCGCGATATACCAATTTTGGTGTATGTCAAGCTAGCAAACTGGACGCAAGCGCACCATGAGCGTGGCATGTAAATGGCATTGTAGATGACATGCATGCCAAGATCTTCATGTTACCACCTGCCACTTATGTTCGTTATACGGTCATGTCACTCAATACCAAATTTGCTGTATATCAAGCTAACGAAACGGCCGCGAGCAGGCCATGAGCGTGGAATGCAAGTCATGTCGCACATGACAAGTCATGATTTCGATATTACCACTTGTCATTTATGTTCGCCATGCAGTCATGTCACTCAATACCAAATTTGCTGTATCTCAAGCTAACGAAACGGCCGCGAGCGCGCCATGAGCGTGGCATGCAAGTCATGTCGCACATGACAAGTCATGATTTCCATATTACCACTTGTCATTTATGTTCGTCATACAGTCATGTCACTCAATCCCAAATTTGGTGTATATCAAGCCAACCAAACGGCCGCGAGCGCGCCATGAGCGTGGAATGCAAGTCATGTCGCACATGACAAGTCATGATTTCCATATTACGACTTGTCATTTATGTTCGTCATAGAGTCATGTCACTCAATACCAAATTTGGTGTATATCAAGCCACGGCCGGACTGGAGGAGCGACACGCGCGCACTCTCTTACGGCCTGCGCACCCAAGGAGGGAACAATAGGGCAGATTCTTGACTGCTCGTTGCAGGGATCGCCGCGTGGGGGAGCTTTGACCCGACCCTCTTCCCTCTCACTCCTCCTTTTTCTCAGTCGACGACTCGCTTCTGACCGAGTCATCCGACCACGCGTGCCGCACGTGTTTTTGATCTGCCGCGGAATATTTCAAGTGCGCGGGCGCCGCTCCTCCCTGCAGCTGTACTGGCGAGGTTTGGGCCGCAGCGCCGCGAACTTGCCGTGGTGAAAGGTGGGAACTAGACACGAAGCGCAGGCCGTAAGAGAGTGCCGCTCCTCCAGTCCGGCCGTGATCAAGCTAACGAAACGGCCGCGAGCGCGCCATGGGCGTGGAATGCAAGTCATGTCGCTCATGACATGTCATGATTTCCATATTACGGCTTGTCATTTATGTTCGTCATACAGTCACGTCGCGATATACCAAATTTGGTGTATATCAAGCTAACGAAACGGCCGCGAGCACGCCATGAGCGTGGCATGCAAGTCATGTCGCACATGAGAAGTCATGATTTCCATATTACCACTTGTCATTTATGTTCGTCATAGAGTCACGCCACTCAATACCAAATTTGGTGTTTATCAAGCTAACGAAACGGCCGCGAGTGTGCTATGAGCGTGGAATGCAAGTCATGTCGCTCATGAAGTCATAATTTTCATATTACCACTTGTCATTTATGTTCGTCATACAGTCATGTCACTCAATCCCAAATTTGGTGTATGTCAAGCTAACGAAACGGCCGCGAGCGCGCCATGAGCGTGGCATGTAAATCACAGTTTTAACGCGATAGCGTTAAAGAGCTCGTTTCGCAGAAATTCCGGCTTCGGCGTCAGCGTCGGCGTCGTTGGTTGTGAGCGAAAAATCATCATCTTGTCCATGACTGAAAAATCGAGAAAGATGCAAATAAAATAAATAATAAAAATTTTAGGGTCCGAGTGAGGATCGAACCCGGGTCGTCTGCGTGGCAAGCAGGTGTTCTACCACACAGCCATGCCTCTGCTTGGATATACTGTGAAAGTAACTTCCTCTGCTTGGAAATGCAGTGAAAATAACTTGCATGCTTCGCAAACGCAAGCGTCCTTTATATAGGCGTCGCAGTATAACATGTAATATCCCAGGAATATTGCGTGCTACAAGCTTAAATTGCCATCGGGCGTCAGATTATGTGACTATCATAACGATTCCATAGTTTAAAGCTAGCCACCCATTACAAACGGCACACACCTTACTGCGCGTATTCCCTTAACACCACGTAGTGGGTGCATAGCAAGTTCGAAAACATTTCCCACATTTGCCGCGCATAATTTCTCCTGGTTTAAACCATACTACCCATTACATAGTATGCACAAAGTGATTGAAGTACGCAGTAGGGTCGGGATATCGCTATCGCGTTCAACTCTTAAAGGCGAAGCTTAAGGGTCCCCCAATTTTTCATGACAAGTTAGTCATGATTTTCATGATATGACCAGCCATTTATATTCTTTACAGTCATGTTATGTCATACCAAATTTGGTATAAATCCCATAACGACACGGCCAGGAGAGCACAAAATCGTAGGCGGCTGGATAGCTAGATAGATAGATAGATACGCTCAAAGTCGCCGAAGTTCGCTAAGAAATGCTTCGCATTTAAAAAAAAATCCCAGTGTCTCTTAAAGGCGAAGCAATGAATGCGACAGCAACAAAAAGGAACGCTATACGAAGTAAGGCTAGCGTCTAACTTTTTTGGATTCGATCTCCCTTAGCTCTACGAAAAGCTGGTTTGAGGGAATACGGCCACTCCGAGGACCAAAGTGTGTTCGTGCTGCCAGTTTTCTAAACGCGAACTCAGCGTAGAGAGCACAGCAAGTTGGCAAGCCGCCTCCTGATTCCTCTCGAGATAGCCCGCGCGCCAGCGACCGAGCCCTTCGAGTGACCCAATCCCCCCTCCCCCCTTCCCTGGCGTCCATTCATGCTTCTTACGAAAGACGCGAAAGACGGGCAGGCATTTCCCCTCCGCTTGATGAGAATTCGGCGGCAAGCCTCGCACGCGGGGTGATGTTACCGCAGGCGCCCTGCGTGTGAGACGGCGGGCTCGTTTCACATCCGCTTCAGCCGCGTTTCACATCCGCTTCAGCCAGCGCCTACGAGCTTTTACTAGCGGGTAGAACATCATGTGCTCTGGGGATGTTATCAACCTGGACATCATACGGAAAATGATGGCCATGACGAAGCCAACGGTGATGGCAAATGCACGTCGAGAGTGCTCATAGAATCCCCGCCGCAATAACACAGGATACGCAAGAAGTTTGTAGAATAGCTATATAAGATACATGCATCTTCGACACTTCCTTGCATTACCCGCGTCAATTTTGGCTTCCTGTAACCTTGTTGACGGCGAAGCGTTCAGCAGGAAAAAACTCGTCACGGCCGCGATGATTGTGTCTGAAGTTGCAAGCGTAGTTATCTCCCATAATTTGGATCTCTTCATTGAATGATATTCTCCTTTTTCTCATGTTTTCACAGAAAAGAGGTTCCTTTCCACTTCACAGAGGGTGACAGTCCAGATACCGTAAAATTTACTGTGGATTCTGGTAAGCTAACCAAATATATGCGTCACACGTATTGTAAAAGTTTTAACAAGACTACAAATATACGTTAAGTTATTATGACGTTTTCTCCTACCATGCTTTAACCACTAACGAATTATGCGCAGCGGACGTGTAAGCTACGACTGCGGTGACGTAAAAAATTGTTGCTGTAAGTCTATAGCTTAGGTTCATGCTTTAAAGGACACAGAAAAGGAAACATCAGGGTGCTGATCTCGTGTAGAGAAGTCGTACAACATCAATGTGGTTCATAACCGGTGGCCTTTCCATTGACTAATGTAAGCATTTCGTGAGGTTCCGCAACTTTTCTTGTAGTTTGTGCACCCTTTAACGCTCTATAGGATAGAGGCCTGCTGACTTCCGCACTACTGAATTAGGCTTATGGGCGTCTCACTAGCAGACACAGGGCTTGATTTCGAATTCACTCATTGGTTTGTGGGGATATGTGTCCTTCCATTTATTTCGTACGCACAAAGTGGCAGTCAATATTTCGAAATTTTTTAAATGGCCGACATTTCAGGCTCACTAGGATTGTAAAACAAACTTCTTTAGTGTTCCGGTTAGCGATAAATGAGACAATTCAAGAGTTCCATTATATAAGCGAATGAAAGTCCGAAGAATGAGAGTTTCAACTATACCACCATTGTAGAAATTGTACTGTTATAAAATGATTGGAATGCTACCATTGCAGAACTTTTCATGCTGGAATTATGAGTACCTGCGAACTTTCTTTACTTTCCAATGCGTTAACATCCGCGTAGGAGATATTTCGTTACGTCGACGGAAAAAAAATCATTCTCTGAAAGTTGTTATTGTGCTTTCTTGCACGCGTTATTAAAATGCAAGAAAACCTTTCTGAAAAGATGTCACGCGCTTTTGTCCTTTCGTAATAAATATCTCTTCGTGTGCCTCTTTCCCGTAATTCATTGTCTGCCATAAACCAGCAATTTCACAGAATGCTTCTGGAAAGTCCAACTGGTGTACACATGTTTACGCTTTCTATCGCGGAAGCCGAGAAAGCAATTTTACTTTGCGGCCATTTTTGCGATAAATTGAACAGATGTATAGGACAAGGATTCACATAAGGATAAGAGCAAACTTCCAACTGAGCTGAGTGGGCAGAGCACGAATATATATATACGACAAAAGATTCCCGAAAAAACAACAACAGGTGAAAGATGATGAGCAATCAAAAGCTGCGTACGGCAAGAAATTAAAACAACAAAAAAAACAAACCATTGCATTGTTCATAATTTGTCACGTGCTGTTCGTAGTTTTTTACTTATACCTTTTTGTGCTCTCAGCAATTAACTAACCTGGAAGCTAGGGCTCGTCCTCGTGTGTCCTTTTGTCGTAGTCCTGGGTTTGCGCTATATCAATCAGCCTGCCACACCGATTAGCCTAAGCGGTCACTTTTTTTTACATATGTGATTGCATTTCAGATGGTGATGCAAGTAGCGGTGTCGCAAGATTTCCGTACACGGATTACGAGAACTGCACCATCATGGAGGTGCCGCACTTTGGAAACGGTAAGGACACATATACAAAATCATCAATTAGCCTTGAAACCTACGAATGCAGCGACTGCAGAGTAACTGAAAAAAAAATTGTATTTCATGAAAAATACAAATTAGTCTTGCTCCTATTTCGCTTCCGTTGTCACATTCATTCCGTGGCACTAGGCTGTTCGGACAATGCACAGCGATGCAAATTATTAATGTAATTGTTGTGGTTTAACGTACCGAAACCACAATATGATTATGAGAAACGCCGTAGTGGAGCGCTGCGGAAATTTCGATCACTTCGGGGTCTTTATCCTGCCCCTAAATCTAAGCACATGGGCCTCGGCATGTTCGCCACCAACAAAAATGCGGCAGCCGCCGCCGGGATTCGATACCGTGACCTCTGGGTCAGCAGTAGAGCATCATAACCGCTAGGCGGCCGTGGTGTAATGCAAGTATTTTGCAGCTGCGTATTTGTTTTTCTGTCTAGCACATTTCCAACACTTCTTTGTTATAGCTGCGTTATATATTATCTTTCAAATGAACCGGCGCTATTTTGTCGCTTTTTCAAAGCTGTATTCGCTTTAACTACTCTCACAGACTGGTTCACATTTCAAAATTTAGCTATGTGTCAGTGTCCTCGTGGCTGTACGGTACAAATACGGAAAGCCTGAGGTTACCACTTATTAAAGCATAAAGGCAACCGTAGCAATGTTTTCTACATTGTTTTCAACACCTCTTTTCACAAAACATGGGTTCCTATAGCCAAGATTTCGTAATGTTCAAAAGAACCACATTTCCTACTTTGATTACGCGTCCGGGCTTTCGGTCCCCTAATGGACTGATCCTTGTATGTTATACGATATGCAGTGGGATTTAACCTACAAATAATGAATTCCTATATATTCTGCACTGAAATTGTTGCTCGCGCACAGAAGCTCATTGAATTCTCCACAGCAGATTACACCTTAGCGTCTTCAAGCGTAACTATTAATAGCTTTATAATTGCTATAAATGAGCAATCGTATCTTAAAGGGCCAACTGCTAGAGGCCTCTGTGCTTGGATTTTGGTGTGCGTTAAAGAACCCCAGGTGGTAGAAATTTTCGGAGCTCTTCGCCATGGCATCGCTCATAATCATATCCTGGTTGTGGGACTTTAAACCCCAATAATAATAATAATAATAATAATAATAATAATAATAATAATAATAATAATAATAATAATAATAATAATAATAATGAATAGTGATAATCAATTATTATTATTATACTTAGGTGAAACGAAATTCCTGTGTTATTATTTATGCACTGGGGAGTGTATAAGTAATCTAGTTCTGATTTGCTTATGTGAGCGCGTGTCTTTCCGAAACAAGTATTGCTTTTTGAGATTGTTTCATATGCCTTTGCACATTACTTGCATGTGCACTTCCTGCGGTTGCCAGAGTGCACACTCTGGGTTACGGATCACGTGAAGGATGCCGTCCCGAAGTACTGCTTGGAACAGTTCACCTGACATCTGCGGCAAGGGCGTATCCCTCCACGACGCTGATAAATGTCGCAACGTTGACATATAAAGCCTCTCGAAGACGTACTTGCAACTTCCAGTCGAGAAAATTTTTGCTTGTTTGAATAGAACGGTTTTAGGAATGTGCTGGTCGATATATTACTTTTTGTAGTACCTCGGTGAGTTAGAAAATAAAAGTAGCATCTCAGTTGGCTGCTGCTATTTGTTTGTGTTTAAGCTGCATAAATTTAGTCCCTTGCACTTATCTTCTTGGCATCAAATCACAATCGGCAAAACATGAACAGGCATTACCCAATGAACAAGCATGATCGTAGGTGCTGGGAAACTCCGAGGTGCCCTGCGGTCGACGCATTGTGAAGCTCTGCTAGAACACTTGAACGAAGGTGTGCCGGAATCACAAGCAAGAACTCAGGACCGTCAGTTACCAAACAGCGACGTAGGAATGTGCCATCGCGTAGCACGAAGAGACGAAGGGAGGAAACACGAGCCGATGAGTCGAGGTGGTCAATCATCTTGCGGAGAGTCGGGTAATGTTCATCTCGTAATCTTCAACGAACAAGGTGACTAGTGGAATCCTTAAGAGAAGACAGCCAGCAGAGAGCGTAGTGATCACTGACAACGGTGAAGCGTCTGTGTTGCCGATAAGCACGAAATTTCCCGACTGCCTGAAGTCGGGAAATTTCGTTGACTGAAGCGTCAACAAGATGGCCATGCGCGGTGGTTAGTCTCTCGGTGGCCAAAGCGGCATTCTGATGAGTTTAGCTGAAGACCTGGGGAGCGAAAAACTTCCAAAATAGCTGACAAACATTGCAGGTGAGTTGTGAACTTACGTGAGCAAACGACATCGTCGAAGTACCAGAGGCAAGTGGCCCATTTGAAACCCTGAAGTAGGGAGTTCATGATGCGCTCAAATGTTGCTGGCCCGTTACACCAACCCAACCCATAGAGCCTAACTTTAAACTGGTAGAGCCCATCCGGTATAACAAAGGCGGTCTTCTGCCGATAACTTTCATCGACAGCAATTTGCCAATAGCCTGAGCGACGGTCTATCGAAGAAAAGGACCGTGTGCCATGAAGAGAATCTAGGGCGTCGTCTATTCGCGGCAAAGGTAGACGTCTTTTTTGGTGATGTTGTTGAGATGCCAAAAATCGACGCAAAACCGCCAGGTGTTGTCTTTCTTCTTTACAAGAATCACAGGTGATGCCCAATGACTCGAAAATGGCTCGATCATGTCCTTAGCGAACATATTGTCGACTTCGGTTTGAATGTGGCCGCGCTCGGTCGCAGAAACATGGTAAGGATGTGAATAAATGGGTCTTGCGGCCCCGGAGTCAATACGATGTGGTACCAGAGATGTCTGTACAAGTTGGGACGAAGTGAAATTGAAAACGTCGTGGTATGACGAGAAGGAGAAATGTCCAGGGCATTCATGTCGTCCACCGGGTTATCAAGTGCTGCGCTAGTAGAAGGGCTACCTGAAGCCGTCTCTAGAGCATCAATGCCAAGGCCACAAGGTAGCGTGCATCTAAGTGATACAGTGCCCTGTGTGACACCTTCGGGAAGCAAATATTCGTAACGTCCAACGTTAAGTACAGATATACATGCGCGGTTTGCAGAAACAGTCAGAAGTGAGAGAGGCAGAGCTACACGTCGTGTTAGAATGATGTCCAAGGAATAGGTAATCAGGTAGTCGCCATCAAGTACCGGATTGTTTGGGGTAAAGGAGACGTAAGTCGCTGGACCGGGGGGCAAGCGAACAAACTCGGCAATACATAAACGTGGTGGCGTCGCGATGGTGAGTCCAGGCATAGCAGGAAGATCTGGCTGTAAAAGACCATAAGAACAGTCGATAACGGCAAAATCCTTGCTTAGAAAGACGTGGCCAAGGATGAGGTCAAGGGGCACTCGTCGAGAACGGCAAACAGAACTCAGGTCTTGTGGTTATCGAAGCTCACACGAGCAGCACATATTCCAAGGACGCATTTTCTGCCGGCATCGGCTACACGAACAACAGGCGATGATGCGGGCGTAAGGACCTTGCGGTGACTGCGGCAAAGGTGAGCGCTCATGGCTCATGATTCGGCGCCAGTGTCTTTGAGGGCCGATGCTGGCACGCCCTCTACTTCCACGTACAAAAGGTTTTGTCGGGTAGCCAGAGTCAACAGAGGATTTCCGGGTCGGTCGCCCAATGCAGCATGACCTCCGAGAGTTGCACTGGTAAGTTTTTCGAGGAAGGACGGCGAGGCTACGGCGAAGGTGAGCGACGGGGAAAATATGACCGAGAACATTGCTGTTTCTGCGGGTACGATGAGTGGTTGTAACAAGGGGGCGAGGTCTGGGCATGAGGGTTCGGTGGGTCTTCGCGGGTGTGACAAAGTGAGGATCGAGTGTGCTCTACACGGTACGGTGCACACGAAAACGATGGCCGACGATAGCGACAACAGCGAGAAGTGTAGCCTACAACGTTGCACTTGAAGCCTATCGGCATGTCATCACGCGTGCGCAACTATTTTTGGCTTCTGTTTTGCATAAAAGAATAGATCGTGGGGAAATTCGGGAGCCTATCTGGATTAGTGATCCTAAAAAGGTCAAGGTGGTGAAGGGAAACTGCTGAGCATTTGCTGAACTTCATCTTACGACAAGGCCACATGGAGCCGAAGGAGCGAAGCTTCGACTTGTCCAGGTACTACCTATAGTGTACTAGAATAATATCTTACTCTAGCGCACTTTAGAACTACCCATCACTCCCATGCTGGCTGAAGCACCATGCGTTGCAGCGGCCACAGCGCGAATGCCATGTTTCCCTCTAGTGTATAATTATGGAACTCTATGGTGCGAAGGAGGCAACCCTGCGGCACATTAATGACTTAACAAAAAAGTACACCACGGCCGAGTTAGAGGGAAACGGGACACGCGTTAAGCTTCGCTACAGTCGAGCCACGATTACTTACATGGAGAGCTTGAGAGGGCAACACCCGCCACGGTGGTCTAGTGGTTATGATGCTCGACTGCTGATCCGCAGGTCGCGGGCTCGAATTCCGGCAGCGGCGGCCGCATTTTCGATGGAGGCGAAAATGCTTGAGGCCCGTGTACCTAGATTTAGTTGCACGTTAAAGAACCCCAGGTGGTCGAAATTTCCGGAGCCCTGCTCTACGGCGTCTCTCATAATCATATCGTGGTTTTGGGGCGTAAAACCCCAACAACTATTATTATTGAGCGGGCAACGTGGTGTGACAGGCAGATCAATGTCGTAGAGCTATTTATAATATGAATATATTTTTTTAGCGAGTCTTGCACTAAAGTAACACCTTCAAAGCTTGTTAAAGCGGCCACAAAATTATATTTCTCGTCTTGAAAACGAGTCGAATGCGACGGCCGTAGCAAAGAAGCGCTGCTGGAGCCAATCGCGAAGACCACGGTTGAGCGCTTTCTTGACTTCACGAACCCACTGCACTGGGTTTCCTTGAAGACCTTTTGCAGCATTTGATGTTCGCTTAGCATGAAGGTCATATTCACGCAACGAGTCGTTTTATCGGCTTGTCTCAGGAGGAGCACAGCTATCGCTCTAAACCGATCGTTGCGATCTACCCGCCAAAAGTTCCCGTCAATAGCAAAAGAGCACCGTAGTATGGTGCCGTAGCTTTTGGTTTTTATTTGTTTTTATGCTAACACCAGAGGCTACTGATCCTGCCTTTGATATGTCACGTATCTTTAATTATAATTTTGTGGTCGCTGTATCACTTGATTTAGTCCGAACCAGCATTTCTCGCCTGTGGTTTGTATCCTCTAGAACTTCTTGGGCATAGATCATTGTGTGTTAAAGGGACACTAAAGGGCAAAACGATTTTTCGCGTATTACTTAAGTACAATTTCACAATCCCGAAAACACCACCCTTACCGCGACACGACGCTAGGTAAGCGAGAAAACACGCGAAAAGAAAATGCGGGTGGAGACGCCAACTTGAGATTCCCACACCAAACACCGTGACGTCATAGATTCTGAAGGCGTCTACTGAGTCCTACGTAGCTTCTAATCGATAAAAAATGAGGTGCATTGTCATCTGTGGGTGCCATAGACCTAGCATACGATTTTCATCGCCCCGATGTCGCGAAAATACGAAAAATACATTTGGAATTTCTGAAGTCACGTGCGCAGATATCGGCGCCAAATTTAAAAATCAAACTTCAACCTTGATTCTCTCCTCTAATAATGAACTTATGATAGTGAAACATATGGCATTAGAGTTCTCATAGTGCAGTTTGTCAATCTAAACCAAGTCACTGTTTCCCTTTAGTGTCCCTTTAATATATTGTACCGATAGTGAAGTCACGTTTATTAAATGTTTTAAAGCTCCGACCACTGCGCTAGCGCCTACCGTGATTTCCGATACAGGTATCGACAACCTATTTTTCAGTAGAAACGAACTCGTTAAAAATATTGGGACTATTGTCTGATATTTGAAAACATCATCATTGTTGATCATATCGATTGTTTCACAAATTAGTATCCTTCCTGTTTCCACAAAAAAAGATGTTATTTTGCACTTGACTGAGGGTGACAGCACTGATACCGTAAAATTTATCGTGCGCTCAGGTAAATTTTCCCAATATATTTCTCTCGCTTGTTGCTGCAAGGAGTGTTATAACAATATAAACTATTAATATATTTAGTGAAGTCAACAATAATTAGGGTTTTTTTTTCATACCGCTTGTCAATGTGGGTTTTTGCTCTGGTTACTAAAACAAACTTCGTACTCTGAATCGTCAGGACTTGGCGTGCTTTATGAACCAGTCATTTTTATCAGCCTCTTTCCATCTTTATTGCAGTAATATGAACGTGCGCATTTAAACGTGAGACGCAGTATGAACACCGATTTGAGCTGTATTAATAAACGATACCTATAACTGAAAAAAAAATGGCAATCTCGCTTCGCAGTTATCTTTATATACGGTTTATTTTTGTGATATTTTGCGTGCTTTATTCATGTTAAAAAAATAAGACGGCTAAGCAGACGCTACCCGTAGGTAGCAACATGCAAGTTAAATACCGTCACATCTCTTCGGGTGCTTTTTGCAGCAGTTAATTTCCAGCCACACTCGAGTGTTGGTAGTGTGCTACTGAAGTAAACCGAGCATGTTTTATTGCGATAGCAATTATTTGGAGGCTCTCGGCAGATTTTCACCGTTGCCATCACCGTCATGTCCCGGTTTACGTATATTGTTACGGGGTAGGTAGCGTATATCGTACAGGGAAAGACACCGGCAAGAGTCAAGATGGCTGACCAACACACTCTCGCGCCTATCGAACTCTCTGGCTCTTCGTCTTCGTCCACTTCATTCCTCCGTAACAGGACCCCCGGGCGTTGTAGCGCCGTCTCGGCGCTAGCCCGGCGAAGAAGGACGAGCGAATAACGGTTTCATCCGCGAAACATGCACAGTGTCAACAGGTGGCGGAATTGACGACGAATCGAAGTGCAATGGTGCTATGTCGTAGTTCACGTCACTAACTTGACGTACGACTTGGTAAGGCCCTGCGTAGCGGGACAGGAGTTTCTCGGAGAGGCCTACACGGCAGCATGGCGACCAAAGGAGCATTAAGTCGCCTGGGGCAAACTTCATATCACGGTGCCAGTGGTCATGCCGGTCTTTTTGCTTATCCTGCGACGTGCAGAGACGAGACCGGGCAACTTGACGAGCCAGATAAGCCCGTTCAATGGCGTCGCGAGCGTACATGGTAGCAGAGGGTACGGCAGGCAAGATGGTTTCAAACGGCAATGTGGGCTCGCGGCCATACAAAAGATAAAAAGGCGAAAATCCCGTTGTGTCATGCCGAGAGGAATTGTACGCGAAAGTCACATAGGCCAGCGTGGCGTCCCAGTCGCGATGATCTTGAGAGACCTACATCGAAAGCATCTCCGTCAGCGTTCGGTTAACACGTTCAGTAAGACCATTAGTTTGAGGGTGGTAGGCGGTGGACAGCTTGTGCTCTGTGGAACAAGATCGGAGGAGGTCGTCGACAACTATCGACAAGAAAGAGCGGCCAGCGGTCCGTAAGTAGCTGTAGAGGTGCACCGTGGAGGAGGATAACGTCATGAAGAAGAAAATCCGCGACTTCAGTAGCGCAACTAGTTGACATAGCCTTTGTTATGGCGTAACGTGTCGCACAATATGTACCGACAGCGATCTACTTATTTCCCAGAGTCGACGTCGGAAAAGGGCCAAGCAGGTCAAGACCGACGTGACAGAATGGTTCGGAGGGTAACCTCAATGGGATGAAGATATCCAGCTGGTGGCAGAGGAGGTCTTTTGCGGCGTTGGCATAGCTCGCAGGTAGCAACATAACGACGCACAGAGCGGTATAGACCAGGCTAGAAGAAGATAAGACGTTTGTGAACTGATAAGACGTCTATGAACTATGGCAACAGCCTCCAACGCCTTCCTGGTTCAGTAGCGCTGACAACTGGGCGAGTTCGTACGGATGCATGGATTTTGAACGGCGCGACAACTCAGACGAAACTACAAATAAACACACGCTTGTGTTGGTGCGTTCATTAGTATTTTTGTCCGAGTTGTCGCGCCGTTCAAAATTCATGAAAGATTACGTTGCAGCTGCTTTGCACATCACACGAGGGCTTCTAATGACGTCAAACAGCCCTTCCTTCTCCCTTTATGTGTTTATCAATTCAATATATAAAAAAAAATTATACCACAGTCCCCATCTATCCGCATGCTTCGCATAACATCGATTCCTATCGTGCGTGGAATCTGCCGAATTTTAGATGTGAAGCATCTTATGGCGAAGCTTAATCCGGTGGTGGTGGTGGTGGTGGTGGTGGTGTGCCGCGTGCCCACCCTTACTGCGCATGCGCAAACAGCTAAAGAAAAAAATAAAAAATAAAAAACCTCCTCTCCCCCCTCTCTCTCCTCTAGGCATCCCTCCCCACGGCAACCACACCCTCACTGCGCATGCGCCTCCCTTCCTCTCTCCCCTCTTACACTCCCCCCCTCTCTCCATCCCTGCCCGCGGCGTCTAACTCCCCCTGCGCATGCGCGTCCCCCCCTCTCTCTCCTCTCCTACGCTCCCCCCTCTCTCCTCTACGCATCCCTGCCCACGGCGTTCACACTCCCACTGCGCATGCGTGTCACCCCCTCTCTCTCCTCTCCTCCGCTTCCCCCCTCTCTCGCCTCGCGACGCCGACGCAGGCAGCGTCTGCTAGCGAGTTTCTTGGTTGAAAAAACCGACTGCTCGCGCTGCACAACCGTTCACTGGCCATCCCGTATATATGGCAATGGATCTTGACCTCCAAGGTGGTGCCGGTGGAAGATTTCTCCTGTGCGTTGTTGAACAATAAAAATTCACAGCGTGCGCGTTAACTAAAAGCGGAGTGCGGGTCTCTGTGTCCAGTCGGAGTATTCTGTCTCTCATTACCCATTAGCAGCGATTGGCATGTTACAGTAGGAAACATTGCTCCATCACTGCCTGCTTTGCGCCTCCCCAGTTTTCTCTCCTGCGCAACGCTGCGATGAGCGCCAGCGTCAACGCCGCCGCCAGTGTAAGCGTTAGCGCCCGCTGCTTCACATCTACACATGGTTCCCTTTAGCGGGAGATGGCGTAATTTTTTTTATTTCTTTTTCTGTAGGAAAGGCTTACTGCTGAGGGCTCAATACATTCAGAACGGGACGTTTCATTGCGGATTAAGCTGGGCTGATATGACAGACGTCGGACGGCGTCAACGGAGCCGAGGTAATAGGAGCGCCAAGGGACTAGTCTTCCGTTTCGGTAGTAAGTGTGGCGCAAACTTCCTAGATAAATTTTCTCTCAGATTATGCAACCAGTCTGGGAGGGCTCTCGACCATGACAAACGACGAGGCTGTTTTTCGTGAGCCACACGAGTCCTTATTTCAAACTATCGATTATTGTTGGTACGCGCCGCTACAAGACCGGGACTATACCACTACAAGCGTTGCCCGGCCGCCCCTGACGACGGGCAGTTGGGCTCAAGGAGGTTAAATTTGAAAGACATTTTTTAGATACCAAAGTGTGTTCGGAGAAAGCTTGCGGCCATTCGACTGACTATGCCATGTCTTTTAAAGACGACAGTCTTTCTTGGCATACTTGAACGCAAAAATTTTGGTCTTTCTGTCTGTCTGTCCGTAACCCGATTCAGCTACCCGGCCAAAGTGTAACCACTTTCTAAACGCCCAGCCATCTTGAACTGGCGTACGCGTTCCTACTTGTCAACATATTCGATCAAAAAGCAAATACTACGCATACCTGAGGCGCAACATTAATATGTAAGTGCCAAGTCGTGTGTTCTTTTATTAGAAAATACATAGCTACGCAATTCTAAAGACCTAGTGTTTTTTAGGCTGCGCTGAAAATGCCAGCCAGATGCGGCCAATTCAACGTAGAGTAGGCGCTGTCTGAGGCAAGGCAAAACATAGTAGTACGGCCGGCACAAGACTATCGTCTTTCGATTTTTCTTGTACACTCTCAGTGGGACGGCACACAAACGGAATGTGTGCGTGTTATAAATGCGAAGCATTTCTGAGTGAACTTCGGTGACTTTGAGCGTATCTATCTATCTATCTATCTATCTATCTATCTATCTATCTATCTATCTATCTATCTATCTATCTATCTATCTATCTATCTATCTATCTATCTATCTATCTATCTATCGACCTACGACTTTGTGCCCTCCTGGCCGTATCGTTGATGGGATTTATACCAAAATTGGTATGACATAACATGACTGTATGACAAATATGAATGACTGGTCATATCATGAGAATCATGACTAACTTGTCACGAAAAGTATGATTTACACGCCATGGCCATAGTGCTCCTGGGGCCGTTTTCTTAAATTGATATATCCATAAATTGGTACGATGAGACATTTCTGCATGACCAACATAAATGACGCGTGGTAATATGAATATCATGACCTGCATGTCATGTACAACATGATTTACATGCCACGCTCATGGCGCGCTGACGGCCGTTTCGGTAGCTTGATATAAACCAAATTTGGTATTGCGTGACGTGACTGTATGACGAACATAAATGCCAAGTGGTCATATGGAAATCATGATATGTCATGTGCAACATGACTTGCATGCCACGCTCATGACACTCTCGTGGCCATCTCACCCGCTTGATATACACCAAATTTTTAAGGCGAAAGCCTTTAATGTCCCATGCTCACGTCCGTCCGACCGGTCGTCCGTACTTCCATCCGTCCATCCAGCCGTGCCTTGCCACGGTGCCAGGTGGGCTCCGGGGCGCGCAAGCGGACGCCGGTCGCGTTGGACTCTACAGCGCTCGCGCTTTGCTTGCGTAGCGTCGCTGTGCTCGGCGTCTCTAATCATGCAAGGGGGGAGACGCGCGCCTCACGTTCCATTCAGACCGACCCCCGTCTCAGTGGGCACAGGCGTTCGAGACAGACTTCTGAATTGACAAAGTGTCCGTCTATTTAAACTCTGGAACGCGGATGGCGTGTGCCCGATGCGCAAAGCGCGAGAATACGAACGCATGCGAAACGAAGGCAGATTGGTCTCGCGTCTCGCTGTGATTCGAGGTAAAAAATTAAGCGAACATAAGTTGCAGGTGGTAGCGTGAAACTCTTGGCATGCATGTCATCCTTAATGCCATTTACATGCGACGCTCATGGTGCGCTTGCGTCCACTTCACTTCACTCTAAGCACGGTAACCTTTACTAAAGGTGCACAATTTCACAAATTTGTGTACTTATAAAATAAAAGTTATCTAGTAACCTTTGCAAAATTAACCTTTATTAAAAATGCACAAACTTACTTTTAGGACAGACGTCACAGAAATAACCTTTAGCACCGGTTCACAATATCGAGCGTTCTCACGTAAAAATAGAGGTTACGTTGCACACTACACAGTATACTGTTCACACAAAACGGCTTGCAGGAGATTTTATACGGCCACCGCTCTGCGCCTCCTCTTTCCTTCGCTCTTCTTTCTTCGACGCATTCCAGGAGGTTACGCTCATCGCATGCATTGATCAGCCAGGTGTGCCGCAGCAACGGAAGCACGGCTTTCCACTCTTTCGGACTTCTTGCTGCGCGTGCCTCGTGTTTTTTTCCCCGCAATTCTAGCACGCGATTGCGGCGATGCCTTCCCGCATAAGAATCAGGAAATAACAAAAACGGTATGGCGGCCACCGACGAAGGCGCCAGTATGACCACTCCATCACAATAAAGCACCTCCAGCTATCTGCTCGGCTACGCGGGTGGCGTAGCGTCAAGTGTCCTGAACTCTAAGGCCGCGTTCACACTTGGCCTCGAAAGAGGGGAAACCGGCAAAAGACACCGGAAATCTGCTCGTTTCGCCGCCGAAGCGGCCGGAAAATCGGGCGGCGCGAAAATCGCTCTCGGACCGATTTTTCCGGCACGCGATAGCGGATCGCCTTTCCGCTTCACGGCTTTGGCTGCGCTAGCTCAAACCACGTGACGTAAACAACCAGCCACAAGTTCAACATGGCGGCACAGGCGTCGGCGGTGGCTCACATCGGCGCAATTGCAAACTACCCGTGCAGCACGACAAAGCTCACGGCCTCGACAAGGACGCGTTCATCGAGAGCCTGGTTTGGATTACGATCGCCGAGAACGCTGGAATTAGAAGAAGGTGCAGCAGCAGCGAGTCGGCATGCCCCAACGCGTCTCGCGTTCGCACAATCGGTTGAGACCACCGCCGCCGCCGCTCGGGTTGTTTCTGCTGGTGTATCTCCCGAAACAAGGTTTGAAAAGGTGCGAACTGTTTCTTTTCAGTGCCTCGCATGCGTAACTAGAATTCGGTACGAAATTTAATGCTCAGGAAACGGGCAAAAGGGAATGAATTCTCAAAGTGGCCAAGGCGGCCGCGGCGGTGGCATGTACGAGGGGCACAACGAATGTGAACGTTTCCGACGCGCGCGGACGTGGTTTTCCGGCCGCTTTGGCGTTTTCGTTTTCGCTTCGCTTCTCAAGTGTGAATGTGCCCTTAGGGTAGGTACTCACTAGCGGCAAAAACGCGTGCGGCAAGCGTGCTCGCGGCAGGCGCGTGCGCTCGTGTTTCCATTCGCGTTTTACGCTACAAGGCAGTGATACCTGGAGCCTCTAGTTGTACAAAACTTCAAGAAATGCTGCCGCGCCGCGTAAAACGCGAATGGGAACGGGAACGCACGCGCCTGCCGCGAGCGCGCTTGCCGCACGCAGCGTGCCGCTCGCGTTTTTGCCGCTAGTGAGTACGTACCCTTAACGCGCCGCACAGCCGTTCGCGGCCACCTCGTGCGGCACCGCCTTCAAGAATGCGGCTCGGGCGCCGAAAAACCTTACCGCACTTAGGGCACATTCACAATTGAGAAGCGAAAACGCCAAAGCGGCCGGAAAACCACGTCCGCGCGCATCGGCAACGTTCACATTCGTTCTGCCCCTCGTACATGCCACCGCCGCCGCCGCCTTGGCCACTTTGAGAATTCATTCCAGTTTGCCCGTTTCCTGAGCATGAAATTTCGTACCGAATTCTAGTTATGCATGCAAGGCACTGAAAAGAAACAGTTTGCACCTTTTCAAACCTTGTTTCGGGAGATACACCAGCAGAATCAACCCGAGCGGACGCCACTGCAGCGGCGGCGGCGGTCTCAACCGATTGTGCAAACGCGAGACGCGTTGGGGCATGCCGACTCGCTGCTGCTGCACCTCCTTCTAATTCCGGCGTTCTCGGCGATCGTAATCCAAACCAGGCTCTCGATGAACGCGTCCTTGTCGAGGCCGTGAGCTTTGTCGTGCTGCACGGGTAGATTGCAATTGCGCCGATGTGAGCCACCGCCGACGCCTGTGCCGCCATGTTGAACTTGTGGCCGGTTGTTTACGTCACGTGGTTTGAGCTAGCGCAGCCAAAGCTGTGAAGCGGAAAGGCGATCCGCTATCGCGTGCCGGAAAAATCGGTCCGAGAGCGATTTTCGCGACGCCTGATTTTCCGGCCGCTTCGGCGGCGAAACGAGCATATTTCCGGTGTCTTTTGCCGGTTTCGCCTCTTTCGAGGCCGAGTGTGAACGCGGCCTTACACTACTACGTGAAACGCGTGCTGCCAGCGTAGCGCCGTTGTAAGTGTACCGCACGCTTTTATTAAGGAGCGACACAAACGCTCTTTGTTTCGTTCGCAGCCGCCTACTCGTGCAAAACCGATAGAACATAGCGGAGACGTGTCGCATACATGAAGCTAGTCGTCGCCGCGTTGACGAAACAAGGTACTCGCATCACCTGCGCACGGTATCGGGAGGAGCGATACGAACACTCTCACGGCCAACGCGCGCGTTGGGTACAGCAAGAGGTCCGGCAGAGACAGCGTTAGACGAGTCTGACTAGCCATGTGGCCATGTGCACACAACTAGCGGAGTAGCACACAACTAGCGGAGTAGCACACAACTAGCACGGCCGAAGGGGGGAGATCAAGCGGCCGTGCAACTAGCCAGGAAAGGTAGTAGCGCGTTTATGTGAAATGGCGTTGGTTGTCCTTCAACTGCAGATCGCGGTTGAGCAGTGCGCAAACTTATCACGGAAAGCCGTGCCTCCGTCTGCTCGCATATTACAGTGTGGCAAGGTGTCACGCATATTACAACCACAGAGAGGATTATCGCCGCGCCATGGAAGCCTCAATTACAAAGGCGTAGGGTGCAACTACAAAGGCGCGTAGAACAGTGACACCTGGGCGCGTCTTCGGGTTCTGCGAACGTGTCATCCTTGACGCTGCTTCGTCACGTTTTTTTCTTTCCGCTAAAACTCGCGTGGCCATCAAAATTCTCGCTTTTGAAGCCGTTTTGGCGCAGTTCGGCGCAATTTTTGCAATTTTTCTGCTTTGGGAGCAGATTGGCGCAGGAAAAATGAAATCGTATCAAAAATGCGCAATATGCGCAGCTGTCTCACCCCTGGTTTATCCGAAAACAAAAATTCTGAACTGAAAAAGTACGTTAATACCACATGTAATTTGCTTCTTTTTAGCACAACAGTCAGCAAACTATAATGTAAGAGACAGTTTCGTCGCAGAAACACGGCACCAGGTGATTAGAAACAGAAATTGTAAAATCAACATTTTTCGCAATATTATCTGAAGTTTCACGTCCCAAAACCACGATTTGATTATGCGAGGCGCCGTAGTGGAGGGCTCCAGAAATTTTGACCATCTGGTGTTCTTTAACGTGCACTGATATCGCAGAGTACACGTGCCTCTACCATTTCGCCGCCATGAAAATGTGACCGCTGCGGCCGGAATCGAACCCGCGACCTTCGGGTCAGCAGCCCAGCACCATACCCACTGCTCCACCACGGCGAACCAAGGTTTTTCAGTGACCATTAGGCTTGTGCGAATATTCGAATGCCTCGAATATTCGAACGAATATTACTGTATTCGAATTCGCTTCGATTCGAATTTAAATTGCGGAAAATTTCGAAGTATTCGAAATGAACGAATAGGTGTATATTAGTCCGCATGTCACCCCCTGTAAAGGTGCTTTCACCGCATTAGAGCGGTGCTAAGCCGTGAAAGCACCTATCCAGGTGTACATTAGACCGCATGTAACCCACTGTAAAGGTGGTTTCACTGCAGCAAACGGTTGCTAAGCTATGAAAACACCTACCCAGGGGAAATTCGCACTGCCGCGAAGCCCCACTTCAAGGTTAAATGAACATATTACCCTCACATCGATTCATCATTTTTTTTAAGTTTAAAAGCTCGTTATGCCGTCTTATATGCTCTAAGTATAGTAAATTTTAAAATGTAACTTATTTTACAGGTTAACACTTGCATTTTTCCGAAAGTCAAATCTTGCTACTATTCAAAGTTGTTTCCACTTTGTTTGAACCAAAAACAATGGCATTTGCACAGGCCCTGTTTCAATTAAAAAAAAATACTGTGCAGGTTAGTTGGGTCATTCCAAATATTCCCATTTTTATTTATCATATGTGATATATGCTATTCGAATTCGATTCGAAATTATTAGACCAAAATCTCTATTCGCTTCGAATTCGCTTCGAACCTAAAATTCACTATTCGCACAAGCCTAGTGACCATACTTAGCATTTCACGTGGAGATTTAATATGTTCGTACCTAATTGTTTTCCTCAAGGAGTATATTCCACGTGGCAGTTCATATTCTGGGCTGCACGGAACGAAAGTCATATCGGCGTCGGGAAGTTTCCAGCTTTTCCAGCTTCCTGGAGATCCTCGCAGCATGCCTTGGGAAGGATGTATGCTGTAAACAGTTTCAACGCAAGACCATGAATATGGCAAAAAAAAAGACAAAAAAATACATTTGTGCTGTTTACGTACCTTCAAACATTCCGGCTATGACAGTTACATAACATGTATACCGATTCAGCTTTTCTAACCACGATGGTCCGTAGCTTTCATCATAGAACAGAACCAGAACAACAACAAAAATTACCTTATTGTAAGAGAACAGATTCACATCGCCACAGAACCAAGAACATCGAAAGACATACCAACCACACCAACCATGGCCCCCCTTCGGACACCTACTCTGCACGATTGCTGGCAGTCATGCTATCTGAAATATAGTTAAGGCACAGCGTATTGTTTTTTGCGTAACATATCCTTTGCAGCTGCCCCGTTTAGATAGCGAAGCAGTTCGACGTATAGTCGAGCGCCGCAGAGCAAGTACTGCCGATAACAATTAATAGCGTCAAAGACTGACAACTTATGTTTTCTGACACGACCCACCTCTTGCAGTAGCGGAAGCGTGGGCATGAATTCAAGTCATCTTAATTTTGAACGCCCGTCCATTGCGATCTGTATGAGTGCTACTACGGAACGAAGATGGCTATATATTTGTGGTAAGGTTTCAAGTCAAGATCAACGCACAGAAAAAGTTTGACGGAAGCCCGTCTGGTGGGGATGATACATGGTGAAGGCAGAAAACCCGAAACATTGAGCCGACCAAAGCAAAAATTGAACACGCACACTCACGCGCGTGCGCATGCTCGCACGCACAGAGAGAGAGAGAAACGCGCGCGCACACATACACACGCTCACACAAACACACTTACCCACTCATGTACACACACGCACAAGCACCCGCACACATGCACGCAAACACGCACTCGAAAACTCACTCGCTCACTCGCACGCACACACGCACACACACACACACACACACACACACACAAACACGCGGGTACACATATGTACACACACGCAAACACACTCATCCACTCACGCACACCAACACAAACGCGCGCGGACATATTCACACACGTACAGACACACACGAATGACCGCGCGCATATGCACACACACTCAGATGCACTCACTCTCATACACACACATGCACGCACACACAAACGCGCGCTCACACATATACACACACGCACGCGAAAACACTCATTCACTCCCCCCCCTCACCCACACACATACACACACACAGATATAATCTACCTGCTTCCAAGTCGTGACAAAAAACCCAGAGGAGTATGTTAGTGCGCACTCTGAAATCTTCTGGGCAGCTCTGATATGGGGCACTTTGTTGATGCTGCCAACAATATTTCACACCGTGATTGCAGGCTTCATGGAGCAATTTCAAGGTACCAACACGATGACAGCAAGAAGGGCTAAACTTCTGTCCTTCATGCTTCTCAGATAAACTGGAAAGATAACAAATGATCTTGGTCGGATGTTGGATAATATACGCCCAAACACCCGCCTTGTTAAGGGCAAACGCGAACTGAATTCTGCCAATAACAATGCATTGCATAAAACATGACACCAGTGATTTTTCTGACATGGTCCACCTGTTACAGTAGCGTAAGCATGAGCGTAAATTCTTGCAAGCACGTGACATAAACACACATACACAACCAAATAATGCACTGAACAGAGAACATTACTTACATGTAGATCATATTGGCTGCTGTCTTCGGCCACCGTAACAACGGATGCAACACGTTCGATAATTGCCATCTCAGACAGGCGAAGAATCGGCAATGCAGCTCGTTGCAACGGACGCGCAGCGCACTCAACATGTCCCCGTTGCATTGCCTCGTGGCTGATTTGCGGCGCATCGCGCGTTTGCGAGTGTGTGCTTACTGTGTCACCAGGTACGCTTCACTCACGTATAAAACACCATTAGGCAACGCACGTCATCAAAACGAGGAGCGTAAAACATGGTTAAATTGATGAAACAGAGCAGCACAAGCGCGACTTCAAACACCACACCAACCGCCTCTCATTCGAATGCCCTTCCCGGCATACACCTCAAGCTGTGCAAAGCCTCAGAGAGATGACGCCGTCCTTCATAGAGTTAATATACTGACTCTAGAGGAAAAGCTCCCCATAGAGCCCATGCATTAAAACCTATAACCGCTCGGGAGCCGCCATGATGGAACGATACTCGGCTTTCGGGTGACGTTCACTCACACTCGCCACTGCATGCTGCAATAACCCCTGGCATTTTTGCTTGTTTCGTGGCTCTCTATTGCATCGCAGTTAAGAGACTGTCACATAAAGTCGAGCTTTTAGCTCGTGGCAACAAAAAACACGCACGCAAGCAAGCCGGCGCAATCGGCCGCACGCTGCGCGGCAACGCTCAGAAATGTTGACACGCTACAAGGATGGTGGCGCCATCTAGTAAACAAACCTGCAAACGCTCCTTTCCGCGTGCAGTAAATTGCATAAATGGCTGTTGTATAATTCCTAAAAGTAGTTGATATGAACATCAAACAATTTCCATTCGTTTATAATAAGTAAACACGCTTGTTTACTATTTTTATTGCGAGAATTTGAGTGTTTTCAAAAGCCATATTTAGCGCTTCTGTAAATTACTGTAATGGCAACTGTGACAACGTTCCAAGATGTCGCCGCTCGCGTGGTTATAGCTTTAGTGGCCCAGCTTTTCCTCTAGAGTCTGTTATATTAACTCTATGCCGTCCTTCCTTCGATGCGGTTGAAACTGGTTGAAACGGCGCCAGTAAGACGGCACATTTGTGAGTCGCGCCATCACCGCGAGCTCACACATCCCTCTATGCGCTCCCACTGGAGCGGCCGTCGCATGCTGTTTTGTGAACTTAGCGGCGTCTTTTTTCTCCTGTGTTGGCTAATTGATGACGGTTAAGCGTGTATGGTGCAATTATGTGACCTGACGTTTGCTGCACATTACGGCCAGTTAGCTTTCGCGAGAAAAAAGGCAAAAAAGTCTAAACAGACCAGACAACAAGAAAATTCGGATAAATTGTATTGCGCGTCTCGGAACATATAATTTTCTCGCTCCACGGAATTATTCTTCGATCGCATCGTTATCATTTTTTTCGGTTGTTGTGCCCATGTCTGTTGGGATTTTATGCCACTTCTTTAATTACGTGTGAAGTGGGCTCACTTCATTGAACTGCAGTTTTAATTCATACCCCACCATCATTTGCAACAGTATCCCGCAATCTAATATCGCTGCTACTCTTATTTTCTTTTCTGCTGTTACCTAATACCCGTTCTGTTTATACATTATCCACTGTTCAATTGCTAAAGCCAACCTTGAACAAGAAAGATCGCGATATGACACATTGACCAATAAACTTCCACTCCATAGTGTAGGTCCCCTGACGGAGGAGTCACTGCGCTTTTATAAGTTACAATCTAGAGGTTACAATGCCTATCGCGGTGCTTTAGCTTTTAAAACGGCATGCTTCTGTCGATGTAACCTTTATGTGAGAGGTAAATGAAGAAAACACAAAGATAAAATTGTTGTAACAGCCATCTAACCTATAAACTATAAGTTACTTGCCGTTTTATGCTGTCCTAAACGTTACCGTGATAAGAGTGTAGCTTGATATAAAGGAAAATTTGTATTGCATGACGTGACTGTATGATGAACACAAATGACAGGTCCTAATATTTAAATAATGACATGCATATTATTTACAGCATGATTTGCTTCTTGCTGGCTGCTCCGCATTACATCGATTCCCACAGTGCGTGGGATCTGCCGATTTTTTTTCTTTTTTAATTTTTTACCGCGAATCGCAGCGAGACGCGAGACTAATCTGCCTCTGATTGCATGCGTTCGCATTTTCTCGCGCTTTGTGCATCGTGCAGACGCCATCGGCGTTCCAGCGCTTAAATTGACGGACACTTTGTAAATTATAAAGTGTGTTCCGCAAACGCCTCTGTTCATTGAGACGGGGTCGGTCAGAATGGAACGCGATGCGCGGATCTCCCTCCTTGCATGATTGGAAACGTTGGGCACAGCGACGCTACGCAAGCAAAGTGCGAGCGCTGTAGAGTCCGACGCGACCGGCGTCCGTTTGCGCGCCCCGGGGCCACCTGGCACCGTGCCTGGGCTCGGACGGACGGACAGACGTGAGCATGAGACATTAAGGTGGCGGTCCCACTCCGGCGGCAACCGCTCCGCATTTTAGGCATTGTTTGCTGACGCACTGTGCTCGCTGCGCTTTATGTATAAATTATAATTGTGCAAATTAGGAAAGTTCACCATCACCGCTTTCCAATGACACCGGCTATTATTGCCTGATCGAAAGCGTTGTGTAATAGAAATGAAAATAGTGTGAGCCGCAAGAAACGTTTTCGCTGTACAAGCCTCCGTTCTACTGCGAGTACGGCGAAACTGTTCAAGATAACAGAGCGAAATTTACTGTGCCTTTAGACGAATTGCTATGCAAGGTTTCTATGAAGAGATATTGCGTATGAAGTGATTAGTTATTTATTTACGCTCCAATGAAAATTGGGAAAATAATGAAAGTCTCTCAGTGAATATCTTTTTTTTCTTTTCAATGTAGAACTACAATATTTAGACTAGAATAAACCTATTTTCTACGCGAAGTTGTTTTGTGCTGTGGGAAAAACCTAATGACTGATTATTAAGTCAATGCGGCAGTTTATGGCTATAGTTGGTCACGCATTACCGAAGAAGCGACAAAACTATTGAAGCTGATACTCTGAACTCCTATATAACCAAGCAGCAGGCCTTGCTCTAGGATTCTATGAAGAGAAAATGTTTTGATGTTGTATGGGATCCTACAGGACAGCAGTGAATTTAGGTAATAGTTTTGCTTGGCAGTTCCGTAGAAAGCGGCTTTTTTTTTCTTTTAGACAGTAATTCACAACGAGTATTGCACATTAGTAGAGGTTATTGTGTCTTCTATCTACTTGTGCTCACTAACTCGACCACCCAGGGCTGGAAACAAATTATTTTTCAATAAATAATACATCTCACGGGTGCTTTTTTGGGGGGGTAGCGCCATCTGTGAAATAAAAATCAAGTTGTTTTATGTGAGTTCTAACGCTTGTCAAATGTGGCGCCCCTAAACATAAGAAAGCCGGTCAAACCGGTATGGATGGTTTCTCTAGGCTTTATTGTTTGCCCCAGTGGCTAAGTCTATACTCTGTTTCACCACTACCGTTCAGCACTGCCAAAGCTACGGGGTGCAAACAAGCCACACGCTTGCGCAGGATAACATAGATCCAGTTGGCAAGGTTGAGACATTTGCCCTTCTTTAGCATCTGCTTCTGCACATCAATAAGTAATTTGTTTATTGTTCATCGCATTTACCACGTATTTCTTTAATTCTTGTATCAGTAACCGTCGGTAACTGTGGTTAAAAATCAACATGGCAGCGCCCATGCAGACGCGACCTCCCGCTTCGATCCGAACTTGCCCTTGACGCTCGCTCAAAAAGCTCACAGCAACAAATGAATGGTGTAATGAGCTATCGCTTTGCGCCATCTCACGATCAGGACAAAGAACCAGGTACGCTCTGTCGTTATTGGCAAGATAAGCTATTGCTTTAACCACGCCTGCTAAGCCTAACGCGCCGAGAATTTGATCACGGTTCATGGAAATAGCGCAGTGTAGTCAAGAATACATTGCTGCCGAAGCTCCAAGACATAAATCTAAAGCAAATACAAGCGTCTGTTTGGAACTTACGGGCCACAGAGCGCACGACGACGACGCGATAAACTCGAGGCCTAGAGCAGCAGCCTCGATGCGTGCAGCCATGTTCTATTTTTTCCGCGCTGCCGTCTGCTCGCTGAACGTGTGCGCGCAGACGGCAGGGGGATGATAGCAGACGACGCGGCGCGGATGAATACATGTGGAGGGGCTAATCACCCTTCCTATTGGCTAATGGGCCCTGTAGCCTCCACAGTGCTGAAGAGAACTTCTGAAACAGAGTATAGTAGCCGAGCCTGACGAACACCAGCTGTAAAAGGAGAAGGGCTTAGTATTACCCTTTCCCACAGGCCTTCGCAGGAGGGGGGGGGCAGAGGGGGCGGCCGCCCCCCCTAGTCACTTAAGAAGGGGGGGGGGGCGAAAAGTCTGCCCCATATATTGACTTAACAGGAAAAGGGGGGCGCTGCGACGAGCCTTCGCCCCCCCCCCCCCCCGAAGGGGTCACTACATGGAGGAAGGAAAAGAAAGGAGGGAGCATTACGTCACACGAGTGAAGCCCACCGAGTCGGCCCAACACGTGATCAAAACGTCAGAGCGCGCGGTAGGTTTTAATACTCTCGGTGGTGTTCCGTTTTTGAACCTCCTGCGTGAGCCAGGCCGGTCTGCAACGAACAAGCGCGCTTCGGTTAAAAGCTACCGGGCGGCATACCCCGAAGTCTCGGCAAGCCTCGTTTCTTGCGTGATCCTGACGCAAAAGGTCACGTGTTGGGCCGACACGGCTGGCTTCAAAACGGGCGCTGGCTGCGTGACGTAATGCTCCCTCCTTTGTATTTTCTTCCTCCATGGGTAGAGTGACCTAGAATAGGGGGAGTGTCCAAAGCGCCGGCTCCGGCGTGGGCCTTTTGCGGTGAACTGCCGCCACGCGCCGCTGCTGCGCCGGACCCGTGGGCTTTCCCTTGGCTTTCCGCGCTCGGGAGCGCGCGGAAAGCGAGGGGGCGTCTGCTACGCGCTGTAGTTTTTTGCACTCGGTTTCCACACAGGGCGCTTGAGGTCTGCTTAACTTTAATAATGCGGTGCGGAATAGAGCGTACCCATCTTTAAGCGTTGTGTTAGTCTGGGGGCAACAACAGAATGCAAAAAATCACGTGTCAAGCGGCATCAGCGTGGCCTAGTTCCAGTGATAGAGCTTGGGAACGTTGGTGCGTGCGTAAAAACGCGCGAAATGAGCAGGGACAAGGAAAGAACGAAAATAAACTTTTTCGCACGGGTAATCGGGCAATGGTATCGCGCATGCAAGAATTAAGAGTAATAAAAGAAGGTAAGTTACACGCGCAGTCAGCTGAAATGCATACGCGCAGGGACCGCTTCGCTCACCACTATATACGAGCACCACTGCTCGTGGTCGCCAGTGGTTTTCTAGCCATATGCACACAGCTTTATTCGACAATTTATTAGCCTTGACTAGCACTTTATTATGAATAGAGCTCATCGGGAAGACGTAAAGGAAACAAAAGAAAGGGTAGAGGTGGCCATACGACCGCGATATGGTTGGTTTATTTTCGCTTTTGAGGTAGCGTACAGCAAGGCTCACCGAGCGCAAAGCTTGAGTTAAATTCCGACATTTGAAGAAAAGCACTGCCAGGTAAACTTACATTATTCCGCAAGCTTGTGCATCAAAAGCGTATTATAGAAAATGCAGTACCAATATCCAGATATCATAAAATTAAAGTTACATTTTCAAACAGCTCATTCTTAACTTCAGATATTTTCAAGGTTCTCAGTGGTTAGCGATCGCACGGTTCAGAGATTTTTTACAAAAAAAAAAATGTAGACGAGTAGTTACATGAAATGCAATTGTTCCCGCGGTAATTCAGTGTGAGGGAACCTGGCTGCAATTTCCCGTTTTTTTTTCTTGTTTTCTTTTTTTTTTTTGCTAATGAGCTCAATATAGCGTACACCACGCTTTCATGCTCAAGCTCCCTAGTACTGCCACAGCTCTAAATTTTCCCATTAACTTACACAGCATGTCTATCATCTCTTTAATAAATATAAAGACATGGCCTGATAGGTAAAGCAAGCCTCTTGTGTACGTACCACGGGCGTGCGTAATCAGCTGCTGTGAGCTGAGAATCACGTTTGTTTTCCGGCGATCACTCGTAAAATGATGTGAGGCGTACACGATGGTGCACTGTAATTGATTCATTTACTTTGGTTTGTCTGGTCTTTCTAAAGGCGAAAGCTTTAGATGCCTCATCAAAACGGAAATTAACCACCGGCCTCCCGCGTTGTCAACACGAGTGATGCAAAAAAATATCACGTGATAACGTCACATGGACGTCTCAGATCGATAAAATTTGTGACTGCATCGTGACGTCATTCAGCGTGATGTCATGTGAAGATTTCATCACCCATATGGTCACTTTGCATTGCCTCCGTGATCTGTGGGCCGATCACGGAGGCCATGTAAAACCAGGTGACGTGCAGAAACCTCGCAATGTCTTCGATCCTGGCGACAGTGCGAAACCATATTAGGCGCAGAAAGCTTTTGGAGGGGGGCGGGGGAGCATTAAGGCATTGAATGGAGAAAAAGAACATGGCTTTTGCCGCCGAGTCGTCTTAGGCGAATGCGTAGGGACCTTATGAGCTTGATTTTTTTTTTTTCGTGTATTTTACCCATGCGGTCAATGCTTCAAAATGTATCGGTAAGTCCCACATCTTGAGATCGATATTGCTGATCACAATGTTTTCATTTCCTGACGGAGACATATCATCAGACCACGCATCGTCAGAATTATTTATGGCCGAATAAAGTGACTTTGCGCGCCACACGCCATATTATTACCGTTAGTCGTTACGCAAATCACGAGCATGTCAAGTTAGTGATGCCATATTACCTTACCAGGTGAACGATACGCGAGAGTTAATTACGCGAGTCATTTTTTACTTTTGGTAGCGCGGCCACGCTGACGGACACATTCCGCTTCGCATGAAAATGCTTGAAATAGCAAAGCGCGGGAGGCAGCCACGTAAAACAAATCGAACGCGCGAAATAAAAGAAAGGACATGAAGTGTGCAAACTCGTTAGCATGAGATAGCCATTTACTATGTATATATATCTGCTACGTTCTCCGTGTTAGCTTTGTGATCTCCAGCTTATTCTTTTATGCAGCGCGTTAACGTTCGTCATTCCCCACGAAACTAAATTAAGCACCTTCGCTCACGATGGTGCGCTCAGAATGCGTTCCTCAAACGGGCGCGTAAGTGCGGATGATTGCGGTGACAAAGCGGCTGAAACAAATATGGAAAATCCCTGTTTCACTACCTACAAACGTGTTCTCTGTGTGGTGAGTCGCTGCAGTGTTATGTTTCAGTGACGCAGTATTAAATCTTCTCCATATTACCGCAACGTTGGCTATTAGCGGCCAAAATATCGGGCGCGTAGCAGACGCTCGCCGCTTTGACGCGGCTTCCACCGCGGAGAAAGCCCACGGGTCCGGCACGGCAGCGCCGCGGCGCGGGAGTTCACCGCGAAAGGCCCTCACTCCTCCCATGTATTCGCGCGCCGCTTTGGACACTCCCCCTATTCTAGGTCACTCTATCCATGGGTCACAACCAGCAGCAAACGGTTTTTCGGTATGCCGGGGTATTGCGCGTTCGTCGCGCGTACGCAGAACCGGCGTTCCCTTGCGCGTCTTCATCGATGTGCATCTCTTCACCGTTCAGTGTTTTTGTGCCTGCGAGGTATGAAATTGTGCCCGATATGCTACGCTGGGCCCGA
>JALIZH010020642.1:0-23336 GCA_030522465.1 Rhipicephalus appendiculatus | reverse complement strand
TTTTAGACATTCCCAAACATTGATCTTTCACTCTGACGCAAATTTTTATTTGCCTTTAGTGTCCCTTTAAGCCTTTAAAAGACCACAGCGCTGATGTGTGCGCTTAAAAATCTGTACGGAATTCCCCCCCCTAATTTCCTAGATGCTTTTTTTTTTTTTGCAAAAAAAAGAAAAAAAAAAAACACAGATGGGAGGTGTAAGGTAATCCCCCCCCCTTGGTTACGGAAATTTCCCGGATTCAGATTCCTTGAATTTGGCAGGTATGTCCTTTAAGAAATTCTAGACCAGACAGCCATCAGTTTTATGGTCACGAGAAGTGGGAACGACCCAAAGGACAAAACTGAAAAAAAGCCAGCTAACCTATGTGGTGAAGCATAGAGACATCGGCATAAGAAAAAAACTCCATGTATTCCCGCAACATGGCAGCACTTGCCAAGTAAGAGAAATGATCGAAAAAGGCATGTTGCTTAAACGTACAAGTGATGACATACATGGACGTCATGGACCCTGAAAGGGTTGAACCCTAGGTGGTTGGAATTGATCATAGGTGCTCGCTATAGTATGCGTTATAATCAAATCATAGTTTTGGCTCATAAAACCTCAGAATTTGAATTCACTTGCTCTGAACAAGGTCACATGCTTAATCGCTGGCCCTGTGGTGAATGCTGTGTATTGGTATATGTGAAACAGACTATGTAGACTAATTTAATTTTGCTCGTAGCATTAGAAAACATGTAGAAAGAGTGTATACTAGGCTTGTGCGAATATTCGAATGCTTTGAATATTCTAACGAATATTGCAGTATTCGAATTCGCCCGACTCAAATTTAAATTATTGCAAATTTCGAAGTATTCGAAAGAAACGAATACAGTCGCCGACCGTTTATTCGGATGCCGGTAATTCGGACATGCCCGTTTATTCGGACACCCTCGCAGCACCGCCACTCGTCCCATTGAAGTAATGTAAACGCACGACCGAAAATTCGGACGCCCCACAGCGCGCCGTTCGATATTTCGGACTCCGGATGGCTGATCGAGAGCGGCGTCCCGGCGAACTCTGTCCGCGGTGTTTACACACGTGTTTACAATATCTTCGCTAGGTTGCCAGCACTGAAAGGTTGCACTGTGTATGGCTGGACATATGCCAGTGTAAAAGTGCAGAAATTACAATTGCCGATCTCGAAGGCTATGTGTTTTGGCGTCGCATAATGGGCGTTTTCGACTTCAGCCAGCCGAGTATCCATTGAATAGCTACCATAGCCAAACAGCAAGCCAAGCCAAGCCACGCTCAGAGTCTGCTTGGTGTGACGTTCGAAATGGCCGCACGTACGAAACGAACCAAGGAAAGACGGAATCACGAGCTCTGTAGCACGAACTAGCTTGATATCGTTCCCTTTTGGCATTTGAAAGTTTGCTTGTCAGTTGTTTTGTGGCTAGGCCTAATCTACTGAAATGGCTACGACAGCTGCGACGCCACTCATTCCATCCGCGCGGTCGGTACTAACGAAGAAACGCGGCAACCACAAGACATTGGGGATGGCGAAAAAGGCCACAATTATTCGCCAATTCGAAGGTGGCTGAGCTCAATACGATGCTATTTGGGAGATTTCGCCGAGTTGGGCGATGATGAGATCGTCTGTCGGGTCTTCGAATCAACGTAGGTGAACAGTGACTCCGATGAAGCGCAGGCCGTGGCAGCGCTACAACCTGCGGTTATGGCCAAACACTGGCTGAAATACAGCCCGAATTGGTCGTCTGTGATTGTGCTTGTGTGCAGACGTGCATTGACAAGCTTTTCCGGCCACTGGGCCAATAATGGTGCTTTTTTTTTCTGGTGCATCCTTTTATTCGGACTCTCGATTATTCGGACTTTTCGGCGGTTCCCGCCGAGTCCGAATAATCGGTCGGCGACTGTAGATGCTTCCGCATGTAACCCCCTGTAAAGGTGGTTTCACTGCAGTAGAGGGGTGCTAAGCCGTGAAAGCACCTGTCCAGGTGCATATTAGTTCGTATGTAACCTTTTGTAAAGGTGGTTTCACTGCAGTGAAGTGGTGCTAGGCCGTGAAAGCACGTAGGGGAAATCCGCGCTGCCGCGAAGCCCCACTTCCCGGTTAAATGGAGAGATTACCCTCGCATCGATTCATATTTTAAATTTAAAAGCTTCTTATACCGGCTTATATTCTCCAAGTACAGTAAATTTTAAAACGTAACATATTTTACAGGTTATCGCTTGCATTTTACCGAAAGTCATATCCTGCTACTATTCAAAGTTGTTTCCACTTCCTTTGAAGCAAAAAAATGGCATTTGCACAGGCCTTGTTTCAATATTTTTAAAATATTGTGCAGGTTAGTTAGGTGATGACAAATATGCCCATTTTCTTTTATAATATGTGATATATATACTATTCGAATTCGATTCGAAATTATTCGACCAAAATCGCTATTCACTTCGAATTTGCTTCGAACCTAAAATTCACTATTCGCACAAGCCTAGTGTATACGATTGCATCTCTAACGGTCCATGGCACTCAGTCAGATGCTACGCTTTAGTGATGTAATTTGCATCTAGCGCTTAATCTCCTCTGTTATTCAAGACCAAACACATAGCCCAATGCAGTGAAATTTCGCATTTAGATCAGAATGCAAATGTGCTCAGCAAGATTTTTTTTTCCAGGATGAAGTCGAAGGATCGACGGGCACGGAGAACATCTTCCACAGAGCACTGCTCTTCTGGAGTTTTCAGGAGGAATTCATCAATCAGCGACTAGAGCTGGCCAAAGATGCTGGAATGCAGTACAAGCCGCTGGCTTCCAAGTGAGTCAGATCATTGGCTAGTAACGACAATCGTCATTTGTTAGCTTGAAAAGTGACTCGCAAAGCTGCTGCTTCCCCTCATCGCGTACTCATTCTATGTTGACAGATGGGTCATTGCCATTCTGCTCGCAGCATTTTATAGCCTTCAGCACAGACGTTGACATGCTGTATTCTAAAGCAATGTGAAATATGTCATTACCAATAACATGGTACAGCATGGACCACTTATAACGTAAGTTGCCGGAGTCGCGAATATCCGCATTATAAGCGGTACCGCACTATAACCAAAACATTTTTGAAAGGCTGCACGTGTGCAAAACCTGACCAAGAGACAGCCGCGCCATTCCGACTATCGGGGCATCCGACTGGGATGTAAGTTTGCATCCGCTTAAATTTGAAAATGTTGATCGGTTAGCGTCCGCGGACCTGCGGTGCCCACATAACGAACGCGCAAAAAAAAAAAAAAAGCGCTGTAACGGAAAGACGCCAACTAACTTTTCGGACCTCCTCGTCTATGCGGACTTCGCCGTGATACCACAATGCGCAGAAACTATGTGACAAATGGCAATTGAAATTTCCGCACGCTTTCGATTTTCAGGGCGCTTGCACGATGTCGAAAACAGTGGCGACCACGAACTGCCACACGAGCGTTACACGCACAGGTCCTCATTTTCGTTGAAGATGTAAGTCACCCCTTCTAAATGCAACAAGTGCAAAATGTTCTGTTGACTTGGCAACAAACCGCAACTTTGATAGTCCGCGGCCACTAGTGACGAGGCAGCTAGCGTTCGTTAGGCCCAGCATGTGCGTTGCAATGTGGCATGCCGTCGCAAGATCGGGCGTTGAAATCGCATTTACGAGCTAAACCGAGGGCAGCACGCGTTAAACGAAGTTTCGGTTCGCGATCAGGAGAACAGCCACCGCAACTATCCTGAAAAAAGTCTTCCAAGCTTGTAAGTCCGCCTGTTGGTGGTCAAAGGCGAAAGCTCAATCGCATCTCAAAGCATTGTCACTAGCGCGGGAATCGAATTTGCATGTGCGAAATCTGCGCTCTACGACGACGCAACTCTTTTCCCGATAGAAAACTGAAGAGACCAACAGTGGCGGACGCGGGCGCCCGTTTGTGGCGGGGGGCACATGACAGGCGACCGAAGCAAAAGCGGCAAAGGGGGGCAAAGGCTGCCCTGTCGTCTACCCAACCACTCCCCCTCCTCGCACCCCGCACCCGCGTAGGGCAGCTGCCCCCCCACCCCCCATCATCACCACCCCTCTTCTTTCTCCACGCCTCGGTCGTTCTTTCCGCGTCCCCTCCTACGTAACGCTGTTGTCGCACTCTCCCCGGGCGGCGCACCTGTGCTGAGAAGCGCGCTTGCTCCCTCACTTCTCTCAGGATTCGCTGGCAACCACATTATAACCGGTCTTTCATCTCGGGGGACTGCACAATATGTGGTATGCGTATACACATGGAGTCCTATGGGAGGGTAAATGGGAGTCAGAAAAAACCACATTATAGCCGGTCCGGCACTGTAAGAAGTTACGTTATAATTGGTCGGCACTGTACTTGGTACTTTAATAGCAGCACAAAAGATGGGACCAAGAAAGAAAAAGAAAAATTTAGCGGAAAAAGATTTTTTTGGTAAATTTTGTACAATTTTTCTTTTTTTTTTATGATGGCAAAAGTTAAATGATGTCGAATGTTCTTCAAACAACATATCTGTTTCTATGCAAATGGCTATAGAACAGACTCAGTTGTCGCTCTCTCAATTTCATCAGAGCTCCTTATTTGTGTTCTGAACACTGTGTTGTCGTGCGGCTGAACAGGTCTTTTCTGTGGGTGTGTCTGTGTAGCAACAAAACACTTGCCTGCTGGTTGACTTCATCAGTCTGTCATTCTCAATGTACTCTGCACACACTCGTTAATCTGTTCTTTGTAATAAATGAACATGCATTCTAACAGAAACCTTTCTTGCTGACTCACCTTACTCACTAATTATTGTGTCGGCTCACATTCTCACATTCACACTCTAAGTGAAGTTCACGGGCCCATTCTGTACAGTAAATGATACAGTGCACTGACAAGGAGCTCTCTCACTAACTAGCCTATTATTCACTCAGTGGCTTTCTGTCTCAATACAGCGAACGAAATTGGTGCACTAAAGAAAGCACTAGCTCACCTACTCTCTCTCGCTCACTCCCTTTCTCGTTAGCTCGGTCATGAGATCACCTCCAACTCACGCATGCTCCGAAGTGTATTTTAAGTCGAAAGGTTTCAAGATGTGGTTCTGCCTTGATTTTGTTTGACTGTCGTAGTTCGCTATTGTCCCTTGCCTTTGGCGCTGGTGGCATTGGCGGTGGCAGCACAGTGACCCCGACCACCTGCAGTCACCTCAGCAAGTGAAACATTAGCATGTTCGCAAGAGGTTACTCCATATCTTATCTGGGAAGGTAGAGGACTGAAGACACTGCGGGATATTTGCTAACTTGAAGAGGTGACATAGTTTCAGGACTGAATTTGAGCGCGGACTAACGTCGCAGATGCTTAACTCGCTACGGTGCTTTGCGTGGGAAGCCTCTATAGTAAGAGCTTACCCTTTTATAGCGAGCTCCTTATAAGGAGCTGTTTAAATTAAAAAAACAATTCTTGATCGATTTTGATGAAACTTGCTGAATTTAAATAGATTTGTGCACCGATTTGAAATATGCAATTGTTTTTCTGGCACAGTGTGTAGCTTTCAAAATGTGAAATATTTCTTGTGCAAGATCTTTTTTTTTTAGCTTAGAGAGTTACAAAGCATATCACAATAATCTGGAATACGGGCTGTACACAGTAGGACAAAAGTGGATGTTCTAAACCCACTTGAGCAAAAGTTGTGGTATGTTGAACGTTTGCGAGGAAGTCGATGTCAAGCTGGGATTTCGCTCACGAAAGTTCAACATATCATAACTATTGTTAAAATGGGTTCACGTGAAATCATTCAGTTGAAATATTTTCTCTCTCTGTTTCTTGCAGAGGCAATACTGCGTTTGAGCTGAACCCAGGTAGCGTGCCGCAGCTGCGCAGAAGAGCTCTGATGGCAGCCTCAACACGTCGCTGTCGAGTGTCCTCTCCTGCAAGCTCCGTGAAGGCTACGCCCTGCGGAGCATCTCCACGGCCAAAGGTCAGTTGGAACTGCAACAGCTACGTTTGCCCTGTGCCTGAGACCCAGTGGACATTCAGTCTTAATGGGGCCATTTCTTGGAAATTTTTGCATGCTGTTTGGCGAATGTTGTGTTAATTCTGAGTGAGAAGTGAACGGATGCCTTTTTAAACATTCATTATGGTTAAAGCAGCATAAACAACACAAATGCAGAAAGAGACTCAACAAGCGCTTACTTGGAACTGAAAGGTTTATCAGAAGAAACATAGAAAGAAAGTGTACTCAAGCGAACTCAAGTGAACTTTTTTGTAGGGGTGTGTGAATGTTTGAATTTTCGAATTACTTAAAGTGAAAGCCTCACTGGCCTAGTTGAGCGGAATTTCGCCGTGTCTCTTTGGTGTCCTTGAAGCGAAGAATGGATACCCTGTGACAAGCGGCGCTCCGCCACCGCCACTGCTCCGATTGCTGCTAGGATGGCTACCGCTGCCTTGCCAGCCGTGTCCACATGTGTCGCCACTCACTCTGCCACCCCAGGCCAGCGGACTTCAGTTCAGTTGTGCCATGGTCGTGTGATGGAAGGAGGAAGTGAGGACGCTGGCCCATCTGTGCCGAAGTTATCTGCACAGTCATAGCGGTGACGGTGGCAAGCTGCGTCGGACCATCCTGCGAATGCTGTTTGGCTTGCTCATGAGTTAAAGTGGAAACGTCAGTACAAGCGTGCAAAGGGGCAGGATGAAACACGTGTAGAACGAAAAATTCGGCTAAATGTTGGGAAAAAGATGCATGGCTTCGAGTGTAAGCTTGGTCGCAATGTGCATGCCCGCAGTGCCCGATGTTTCAAAGTACGTCATGCTCGATCGCAAGTACAAAGAGTCGTCCCGCGATGGTCTTCGTCACAAGGTCTGGAGTACTGATAAGCAGAACAGGTCTGACAAGTCAGCGAGATGTGCGTCTCCATTGTTCACGTCACACTATCATAATTTGATGATTAAGCTTCTGCTTGCAGCTGCCAAACTAAAGCATAATTATATTGTAAATGATCATTGACCCGAAAACACAGAACGAGTGCGAACGCGTTGCTAAGTAGTGCGATTTTCGACAGCCGTGACCTCACTACGTGCAAGTAGCAGACGATGCTCTCCTGGAGTGACGATTGGAGCAATGGCAACGCGAGCTGGAGTAACATGGCGGATGCAGCCTATCGGAGGCCGCAAAAGGAACTTGAACATTTGCTTTTTGCACACTGTTTCTAAATGGAGGAGCTAGCTGAAGCGGGAAATTTGAAGACTGAGAAATGCCCTTTCCGATGAGCCTGATATGGTGGCGCCCGGTTGTGCGGTTGGGGAGCTATGCTAAGTAGTGATCTAGGGAACTCTACTTATCAGCACCCTATCAGTTCTTCACCATCCTAGCCAGAAGCCATGCTTTCAGGTTCCTCTCTTGTAAGAATATGCTTAGGGATACTAGGCAACTTTTTTTCTGTAATTTCACTTTGATGTAGTAGAAAAATATTTGAAAATTATTCGATTCGATTAGCACTCAAACTTTATTCTTCGAATTCGCTTCACACGCAAAATTGTGCTCTTCGCACACTTCTACTTCTTGCTTTTCTTGCCTTTCTGTAGGTTAGCAAGTTTTCTATGTGGTGATGACTGTGTAGTTTGTTTGAGTTCATTTTATGTCTCTTCTAAGAAACCTTTTAGTCGCGAGTAAGTGCTTGTTGTGTCTCTTTCTTGATCTGTGTTGTTCGCACTACTCTAACCATAATCAGACCATACCAACTAGCCCATTTGTCAACCTTGCTACAGTATATTTTAAACATCATTGGCCGGTTGAGGGTGCATACGGTTAAACCTTGATGTAATAAACTTTGGTTTAACGAATCATCAGATATTGTTCCTGATAAGTAAAAAGATTTTATTGTCTAATTTTAATTAATATTCTGCTGTATTGTATACACTCAAACCTCGTTATGCCGAAGTTGAAGGGAAGGCCGAACTCACTTCGTTATATCTATTGTACATTTATTCATTATTGGACTTAACTTCCCCTAATAAGGTGCAAAACCTTAAACATTGAAAGAAGGAAGTGCCACTGTGGCCCATAGTAATGCTGCACAGCCATTTAACCCTTTCAGGGTCGAATTTTTTCGCGAAATGCGTGCCAAAAATGTGTAATTTTTTTATTGCTGAAATAAATTCTTCAGACCATTCTATTTAAGAAAAAAAATTGTCCAAAATTTTTTTTTCGTGACCCTAAAGTGACAAAAAAATCATTTGTGTTGTTACATACACATGGTTTATTCATAGTAACATCAAGCAATATCCTAAACAAAAACACTTTTACGATTCCTTATCAATAAAAATTATGCATTATAATAAACATAGCTCATAGACATACAAAAATAAGCGCACCAGAGTACTTTCCCGGTAAAAAATGTTTTCCTCTAACCCTAAACACTAGGGGAAAAGTCACCTTTGATCCGATCCGGATCGTCTCACCGCGCACGCTTTCAAGATGTCGTTCCTTCATCATCGTCCGAGCCTGAACTCGTAAATAAATCCTCGCCTGACGAAATGACATCCAATGAATCAGATTCGGCACTTGGTGAATAGTTCACATCGGAAGAATCGCCGCTCGCTCGACTCCTTAGCACCAGAGCAACCGGCGCGCACTTCCGTAGCCTAGGCGAACAGCGGGACTGAGCGCATGGAAGAAAACTGTGGGGTTGTGAGCCCGTCCGGAAAACAAAACGAGTGAAAAAGCGATAATAATTAATCATTCGTCCTTATCGTCAACGAGACGGAGTTATATTTTCCGAATTCCCTAAACAGGAAACTCAACCACGGCGGCGTCGTTTGTGTACTTTAGCGCCTCCCGAAACAGATGTAATCGCGCCCGAGGAGCCATAAACGAGAGAGTCACAAGCGCTCACCCCTTGAGAGATTAGAGACCAAACAGCCATCTGCTTTGCGGGCGCGAGGAAGCGATAACCAACGAAGGACGAAACCGAAACCAGCCGCACCACACGCGCGCGTTCGGGTTTGCAAGCGAAAGCCGCCGCGCCGCCTTGGAAAGCAATAAAGCAACAGAGAGATATCGGCGCGTGAAAAAAATTCCACGTGTTCCGAAGCGTGGCAGCACATGTCAAGCAAGAGAAGTGATCGAAAAAGGCGCGCGTTTTAAACCAGCCGCACCGCTGGCGCGCTCAGATGCGCAAGCGATAGCCGGTGCCGTTTTGCGAAGCATAAAAAAAGCAACAACGGAGAGACACCGGCGCATGAAAAAAATTTCACAGTTTTCCGAAGCATTTCAGCACATTCCAAGCAAGAAAAGTTATAGAAAAGGGCGCGCGTTTTAAACCAGCCGGACCGCGAACGCTCAGGGTGCGCAAACGGTTGCTGGAGCGCGGCTTTGCGAAGCAAAACAAAAAAACATCGGAGAAACATCGGCGCATGAAAAAAATTCCACGTGTTCCTGAAGTGTGGCAGCACACGCCAAAAGAGAGAATGATCGAAACAAGCGCGCGTTTTAAAGATAAAGGCTGTGCCGTACATGTACAGTGAAAACCATTTGGGCACTGTTAGGTGGTGCCGTACATGTACGGCGAAAACCATCAAAGGGTTAAGGTGTGTTAAAACTGCATGGAGGAGGGAGCACAAGTAGTAGACAGGACAGCACTTATCCTGCCCACTTCTTCATCCTGTGTTCTGTCCTCCGTGCAGTTTTAACTCAGTTTCAATGTTGTACCAATTGGCTCCCCCAATGCGCTTTACAGACGTGTATACAGTCGAACCCCTTTATAAGAGACACTTATGTAAGAGACAAATGGGTATAAGAGATACCAGTGGGCCTACATAGAAATAGGGGTTGATAAGAAACTGTAAATGTGGTACCCTGCTTATAAGAGACACCTCATATAAAAGACAAGAATTCCTCCCCGGTGCATGTCTCCCGTAAAGGGGTTCAGATGTACAGCGAAATTTCATTGAGTTCTACAGTCGAACCCCGCTACAATAAAATTGACAATGCGTGAAAAAAATTTCACGGAAGTAAAAATTTTGTTGTAGTGAAATTGAAAAAAATATAGCTGATCTGAGCTAGTAGAACAAAGAAACTTTTATTTCCGAAATTCAGAAAGCGTCGGCTGCTTCCTTTTCTTTCCCAGCAGCATAATGACGCGATTCCCAAACATGCATACTGACACCATGTTGAAAAACACGCTGAAACAACAGCTTCCGCAAACGAACCAAACAGAGGCACAGGCGTGAAACGCGAACTGCACAGTTGCACTAACACGCTAACACTAGAAGCTGTTTGCCTTTTTTGTAATCTGATTTTTTAGAGGTACTTTTTATTTAATGATGATGAAATAATCCCCAATAAAAATGTTTACATGCCCTTAAGAGCATCCTACTGCATTGGTAGCGCAAAAGTTCCACATAACATACAAAAAAAAAAAAAGCCTAGTCAGGGAGTGTGGAGCCATGCCAAAAAAAAAAAAAAAAAAAAAAAGACGGCATGAAAGGGTTAAACACATTAGGCGGGGGGAGAAAAACACTCTCCTTTCTTCATTTATTGTTATCGTTTTATCCTGCCCCTACTAAGTTAGCGGGCCACGGCTGCCATCTTAGGGCTGGGTATGGCTTCACTCTTGAGGGATAATTTTCCACTCCAGCAATTATTCTTAAACCTCCTTGGGCTTGCCCCACAGTGGTAGTTGGGACTTGGGCCAAGGCTGCAAATAGTGGCAGTCTCTCATAGCCTTTAATCACATTGGCCATAGTCACAATGCCATAGTCGGCTCAAAATCTTGGGGATTTTTGGTTTTGGCAGATGAATTTAGTTCCTTTAATCCATTAACAGGTCAGTCTTAACTTCATTAAAATGGAGGTTTCAGATGGCATGTATTTCTTTGGGGATTTCAATGGTAACTCCATTTAGTTTGTTATATCCATTGCTACATTATATACTGTCTTATTATATTCTGTTATAACAAAGTTCATATATAAAGCAGCTGAATCACTAACTGCTCCACTTCCTTTAACAATGGAAATTGTGTAGGAGTAAGTCATCAGGTGCTTCAATGTCAACATTCAGTCGAAGTGCAGAAAACAGTTAAATTTGTGAGATAAGACTGTCTGGTTGCGTAGGGTTCTATTCCTACTTCCTTTTCTGTGGTAAATTTCACTGCCTGGCAAAAAGTGACAGTAGTTTGCGGGGAAATTTTTCTTGTGCAACTTTTCTGCAGGAGAACTGGAAATCAAGCTGGTACTTCCGTGGAAGTTTGATGTTAACATTGAGTACGTCGTCATGGTTCCATGGCAGTCTTCAAGCAAGAGGTGAGTCGTGGAATATGATTCTTTTCTTCAATTTTTTTTTTTAGAGTGCATACAATATTTTGCTATGCAATGGTATTTAGGTGCTGCGCCTTAGCTAACGTGATAATTCATTGGCAATGCTAATGTCTCAGCTTGTGCGAATGCTCAATATTCTTGGAATATTCAGTCATATCTTGTGCTAATTAATATTCACATAAGCTCGGGTTTCAGCATTTAAGCTTTTCAGAGGATTCAAAGATGGATGAATATGCATTCAAAAACACGTAAACTTGATATCTTCATGCTTGGTTTGTGAGAAATATTTGCACATCTCTTAACCAAGACAAGCAAAATATTGATTATTTTACATTTGTTAGCTGATTCTTGCAGCTTCCTGTTTGTGGGAACTAGAGTTGGGCTGCACCTTCTCTTACATTATTGAACCAGATTGGCCTGTCGCAAATCTCGTCAATGAGTATCACGTGACCTGTTGCAGATAATAAATCCAGAAGTTCATCATCAGTGAAGTGTTACATTACCTGAATGGCAGGTAGCATTGCTATGTATGTGACGAGTTCAATAAACAGATTTACGTTTCCATAGGTAAAACAGCGCGAAGGAAACATGGACTTGTAGATGCAGGACTAGCACTGGGTTCTGTGTCTACTTCCAAGGCACTAGTTCTTGTGTCTAATTGTCCGTGTTTCCTTTGTACTGCTTTGCCTATGGATACGTACCAACTGGCTCACATTCGGACATTGATAAGTTGCCGAGTTACGGAGAGCTGAAAGGGGCCTGCCGTGAATATCTGCAGTCGGGATTCGCCGGGGAGTGGCTCGCAGTCCAAGCAGCGGGCTGGCTGCAAGTTCGAGGTGTGCGTGGAGGCCAGCTACGACTTCCTTCACGATGTCACGTGCGAGTACTTCAAGCCCAACAAGACTCGTAGCCCCTTTCGGCTCATGGTGGCCCAGCAGTACTGGAATGCGCTCAAGAAGTGAGTGCTGCCGCCATTTCTGTGTGGCATTTTCTGATAGATTGTTATGCACGCATCACAATAGGGCAGCAAGCTTGCAGTCCTCAAGATTTTCCAATAGCTTGTCGTTAGTCTGCTATGCCTGAAAAAAAAAAAAGTATGTTTTTCAGTTAAAGGGCACACTAAAGTGAACCACTGAAATCAGTTTAGGCTGATAAAATATTCTTTGAGAACTCTGTTGTCATCAGTTTCACAATCATAGGTTAATTATTGCTGGTAGAAAACTGAGGTCGAAGTTTCATTTCTGAATTTTGCGACGATACCAAAGTGCATTATATTAATGTTAATTATGGAGTTGCGGATTTCAGTGTCCCATTTTTTTTTTTGTATTGTGGCCACATTGTCTCAGTAAAATTTCTTCAGTATATCTTGCTGTACAGTGCACTCTCACTTGAGTGAACTTCAAAGGACCCAAGAAACCTAACTCGTTCACTAAACTGAATATTCACTAGAATACAGAAGAGCATTGGGCACAGCAGAAATCAAGGCAAACGTGCGAAATGTAACTTATTTTGAAAAGAATTCTGTAATTTTCATTTGAACAGGCGCCCTTAAAGTGCAAGAGACAAAGCTTGTCCAGAGAGTCTACGTTTCTGTGCACTGCCTTCTGGCACAGCTTGTTGCTGTGACACGAAGTCTCGCAACTTTCTAATATATCCTGCAGTCCTCGGCTATAGATATACAGGATTTGAACCTGCCTCAGCCATTACAACTTCTTCATTGCACTCTTCGTACGGTTTCGGAAAAACACTGGAAACAATTTCCAAATCTGATAGCTCTGCGCAGGTACTGAGGCAGTTTTCGTCTCCTGCACGGCCGCTTTGCCTCGGCGGCGCTGCATGCACAAGCAATGTTGCATCGCCACCGATGGATGGGCAATTTTTAGGCGGCGGCACACATCAGCTATGCCGGTGCTGCAGAGCGCAAAACTTCATTGAATTGATCTAAAAAATTGAGCTCCAGTCCGCAGATCAAGTTCGTTCAACTGAAATATTCACTATTCAGAAGTTCTTTAACTGAAAAATTTTGGCATAGAATGCCTAGGAAAACAGCCGGGGATTTTCTAAAAGTTCGTTATTACCGTATTTACTCGAATCTAGGCCGCCCTCGATTGCAGGCCGACCCCCGAAATTCGCAAGGCCAGGAAAAAAAAGAAGTTTACCTCGAATGCAGGCCGAATGAAAGAAATGCAGTTTCATCGGCAGAAAACCCAGCATTTTTATTGCATAAGCACGCACTCCGTAGCCCACATTCTTTTCGTGCATGCCGAACTCTTGCTGCACTTGCAGGTTTGAAGTTTTCTCCGCGTGCAAAACGATGCTGCAGTGGCACCACTTGATTGGTGCCCTCGCTTCAAAAGCACATGTGGTGCAAGCGTTTCGCGAGCACGTGGTTAAGGCGCGACACTTCCAGAACTCTACCAATGCGACTGCACTAAACTTCAGAAAACGGCTAATTCTGCGCCCCGCGCCCATTCACTGCGCCCGCGCAGGCCTGCGCCTGTCGCGCACGCGAGAGGCAGAGAGGAGGGGGTGTCAAAGGGCACGGTTATCGCCGGCGCCGCTATGCCGCAGTCACGTATCACGTGACACGATCCACCTTTGCCAGCGTGAAATCTTGCCGGCTCGACAACACTCGCTGCATGAACGTATATGACTGCGAGATTTCGGAACAATGGACAGTACGAAGCAGACAACGCGGTTCGCCTGTGTAGCCATGGGGACCACCACTCCGCCGCTGAGCGACCACGTCAACCACGTCTGACCACGTCGCCTTGCAACGCTACCGCAGGATGTCGAGTTTTCGAATAGCGTAAGCAAAGCTTTGCGTACGCTAACCGTTGCGGTCGCTGCCACTACGCATGCGTCATAACGCTAATCGCCGTTAGCGTTTGCGATCTGCCCGCAGGAAATCCGAAATAGCGTGGGGCCCGCTAAGCCCCTTTGCGGCATTAGCGCTGGTGAGTGACAAACGCTATTCGAAAACTCATATAGCGGCCTTACGCTAACGCTACGCCCGCAACGCCCGCTAACTTAGCGTACGCTATTCGAACGCACACGCAGAACCGCCTGCACACGGCAGCCCGAGATGGGCACATGGCGAGCCGTCATGCCGCTAGCGTGGCCGGGCCTTTATGTACTGTCGGCCGCAAAAGTTTGCGGGATCTGCAGCGCATGGCGGAACGACGAAAAACTGCATCGCTGCGTCACCTACCGTGACGCGGCGGGTGTTCAGGATATCGGCCGCGGCCTCTGCGATAAGATCCGGCAAAGGCGCGTTATCTAAACACGCCGTCGCTAATCGCTGAGGCCGATAACCTCGAAAACCGTCACGGTAGGTGACGCAGCGCTGCAGTTTTACGTCGCTCCGACACGCGCTGCAGATCCCGTAAACTTTGCGGCAGACAGTATGTGGCGGCTGCGGTCAAACCATGGTACTCGAATCTAAGCCGACTCCCCCACTTTCGCACATCCCTTTTTTGAAAAAAACATCGGCCTAGATTCGAGTAAATACGGTATGAAATATTCGTTAAACCAACATTCTTACATGGGAGAGTTCACTGTATTAAGCCTCTGGCTTTCTTAGAGCACAATGTAATGTTTACTCATTAAGATAATCCTTTTTTTTTTTTTTAAATCTAATAGACATTGTCAAAATCTTTGGCATCATGGCGAGTTGATGCGTGAACCTCAGTGCTATGTGGCCCCCTGTATTTCCGTTTCATGCATTTTCTGCCTTACCAAGCATTTTTTCACGGTAAGAGTGCTGTTTTAAGAGCTAAAGCTCTTTGTAAAACGTCAGGGTGTCTGCAAAAAACTTTCTGTGCCGTTGCTTATGCACTGTTGCTTATCAGCCGCGCCCACCGACGGAGAGAGTCCGTGCAGCCGCTGCGCGAGTTTGCCTGCCGCATGAGCCGAGTACTAGCGACGAAAGGGCTGCGCTTCTATCGGGGGTGCCACAGCCGGCTTTGCACGTTAGTTCTGGCACTTTAGTTTGGAGATTCGTGCATAGTCTGTCATAGGCTGTGGTTTTGACTTTACCTTGTCTATGCCAAGGAAAGACCTAGCATCAGCCAAGAAGGCCACATTAAGCCCCCAAGATGAACCAGCTTTGCTGTTTCCTAAGCTTTACATGGCTAGTGTAAACTTCTCCCTTTTTTTTGTATTGTGAAATAGTAATTTATTAATGCAAAAACACTTGGTTTTCTCTTTAATGTCTCGTTCTTCTGATATATAAGAATTCTCTTTTTAACATTTTCCTATACAGTATGTAAAAAAAAAGTTAAGAACATGTGATAGCCACATTTGCATTTTTTATATCGTGTGTGTTGCAGTTCGTTTATGGAAAAAGAAGAAAAAGAATAGTTGCCAAGGGAAAAGAAAAAAGTAATGATGTATGAATGCAATACAGAACTTGCGTTTCTCTACAGCATCTCGAGCACAGACCAGCTTCTGGTGCACCTGCACTCATTCAACCAGAACCCGGTGTACTACTCGGTGCCCGAGAGCTTCCGCAACGGTGTTCCAGTCTTTGTGATGCCTCCCAACGCTTCCGGGCATCCGGTCCTCTCCTCCAAGTGAGTGCTGAGTCGTGCTACTTCTCTGCTTTTCATTCTTTGTGCTCCTGCATGACGCTCGAGGCTTTCCGCAAAACTTCTGGTGCACCATGTGGGGCTTTGTCACGGATTCGGGCAGACCCGGGCAATGAACTCAATCAAAGACTCGGAGTGAAGCACCGCAAACATTTATCAAACAAAGAAAAACAAAGAAAACGACACACGGCACTCTAAAAATATACAGATGTACAACAACAATTAACCACATGCAAGCGATCTTAAACTATTCACAACCGATCTCTCTTCACTGTCCTAAGATATACTATCCTACTTCTAGTCTGTCAACTCTACAGGCATTGATGTACCAGGCCACTCTTACTTGACTACGCTGACTATAGGCACGGCGCCCAAGTTCCGTCTGGTGCCAATGTCCTTGGGTCGTTTCTCTTGACCAATCCTTGTTGGTCCTCTGCGAAGCCCGACGTGCCAGTCGTCGCCTGTACACAAGCAGGCCGTCGTACCGCTGGCTAGCCCCGCTAGGCCTAACGTCGTCGTCGCGTTGACCCGGCGTGGTGTCCCAGCGCTGACGTGGCACACCGGGGATTGCCTTTGGTGGCCTGCAGCAGAAGGGGGCTTGCTCCGGGAACGTCCGTACTTGCCGGGCGCGGTAGCTGCATCCCCGAGGAGCCTTGCTCGAACGTCGTCGAGTACGCCGGCCACACCTCGGGGACGCCCACGTCGCCGGCAGCCGACTCGAACGCCTGTCGCTCCCGTCACCAGGCCATCAGCTGACGATCCAGCCTCCCGCTTCGCAGTCCACGCCGACAATGCCAGCTCATGCCTCTTCGTCTTCGTTTTTGGCTCGGGTCCACGTGCCTCGGAGCGCTCCGAATGTTCCGAGCACGCGCTCGTGCCGCTTCCAACACTTTGATCGCTTCGTCGTCATCGTCTTCTTTTTTGCCTATACCTCTTGCTCGTGACATACGCCCTCCTTTGAAGAGTTTTTTACTAAAAAACTGCTAATTTCTTCTGACGATCGCCCTTTACTTCTGACTTGCTTTTGGCTTGTGCACACACTTGTGTTCACTCACTGGTCATCACCACGCACTTTCGGGGAACACGTCATAGTACACTACACGGAACCACTCACAGTCTCCGATAGTTAATTGTCTGTACCACCAAATGATACTTTCTCACACGAAAAAAAAAAATAAATAACTCCACATGGCATAACGAAACTAACTGTTCAAATGTTCGCAAGTTCAGTGTCCACAGTATTCCTGCTTTACTCCAGAGAAAGCCATACATGCCCTATACACAATTCCTAGTTCACGCGATCGTTCTTTCTTTTTGAGCGTCCCAGAATTTACGATTCCAAACTTAAACTTATGCTTTTTCACATTTCGGGTCTTTTTCAATTTCTTCCTGCGTCTGCTCACGACTCGTCGACTCCGACGCTCTATCCATCCGCTGCCTCTTTTTCCTTTCTTAAGCACCCGACGCCTCTTCCGAACAGCATTCCTAGACAGCGTCCTAACTCTAGTTCCAGCCCCGGTTGCGCGACCCACTCTATTTTCAGCCATATGATTAGGGCCTAGCTTTAACAACTTTGAAACGGTCTTTTTGTTTCGTCTCACGCGTCCATCACTTCCAACCTTCACGATCGTCCTTGTGTTCTGATAACTATGAGCAGTCCACTCTGCTTTTGGAGCTGTCTCATTTTGCTTTAGCTCTACGCGTTTCCCACCCTGCGTCTGAGACTCGCGATCATTCCTACTTGACTCTGGTGTTATATCTCCTCGAACGCTCCGTACTTCCTCTTTCAACGGGCATATCTCTCAGTGAAGAGCTGCATCCTCTCTCTTTACGGCATGTACGTGTCGCGTTCGCTTCCCCCTGTGCCTTGTACAACAACAACGGCATACAGTTTGACAACCCTGTCCTTGCTGTAACTATCTGCAACTTCTGGACCATTTTCCTTGAGCTCATTACTTAAGTGACTGCTTTCAGTTACACTAAACGCGTGCTCGCTACACCTTTGCTCAATTAAAGCACCACAGTTCACATCGCGCCCTTGACGAACCACTTCAGGTTCCTGATCGGCAACCTCGGCATGGCCTTCACTAACAGCTTCGTTACTGCAACTACATACCGTATCCGAGATCTCATTGTCTTCGGTCATAACAAGCCCGCTTTCCTTTTCACACTCTTCGAGACCGCAGGTTATTTCTACCTCTGAATCACAGGTGTAGTAATCCGGTTCTGTAAATTTTTGGGATAAATCCGTCCTTGGCCACCTTGCATCCGTTTTAACGTCTCTTTGGGCAAGTGCCAGTCGCAGCTTGAGTTCAAGCACCTCCTTCTCTCTTGCATGCGCTTCTCGCGCAGCGGCCCGTTTTGCCTCGCGTTCAACTCGCGCGAGCTCCCTCTCTTTCTGCACGCGTGCTCTTTCTTCATCTACAAGTCGCAACGCTTCCTCCTTTGAAAAGCCCGAGTCCCTCGCTAAGGTAAGAATCTTGACCAAGTCCATAGCTAGGCCTCCGGAATCCTTAACGGGCAGGAAATGGAATCCTGGCAGGCTCGCCAATTGTCACGGATTCGGGCAGACCCGGGCAATGAACTCAGTCAAAGACTCGGAGTGAAGCACCGCAAACATTTATCAAACAAAGAAAAACAAAGAAAACAACACACGGCACTCTAAAAATATACAGATGTACAACAACAATTAACTACACGCAAGCGATCTCAAACTATTCACAACCGATCTCTCTTCACTGTCCTAAGATATACTATCCTACTTCTAGTCTGTCAACTCTACAGGCATTGATTAACCAGGCCACTCTTACTTGACTACGCTGACTATAGGCACGGCGCCCAAGTTCCGTCTGGTGCCAATGTCCTTGGGTCGTTTCTCTTGACCAATCCTTGTTGGTCCTCTGCGAAGAAAACCCGACGTGCCAGTCGTCGCCTGTACACAAGCAGGCCGTCGTACCGCTGGCTAGCCCCGCTAGGCCTAACGTCGTCGTTGCGTTGACCCGGCGTGGTGTCCCAGCGCTGACGTGGCACACCGGGGATTGCCTTTGGTGGCCTGCAGCAGAAGGGGGGCTTGCTCCGGGAACGTCCGTACTTGCCGGGCGCAGTAGCTGCATCCCCGAGGAGCCTTGCTCGAACGTTGTCGAGTGCGCCGGCCACATCTCGGGACGCCCACGTCGCCGGCAGCCGACTCGAACGCCCGTCGTTCCCGTCACCAGGCCATCAGCTGGCGATCCAGCCTCCCGCTTCGCAGTCCACGCCGACAATGCCAGCTCATGCCTCTTCGTCTTCGTTTTCGGCTCGGGTCCACGTGCCTCGAGCGCTCCGGAATGTTCCGAGCACGCGCTCGTGCCGCTTCCAACACTTTGATCGCTTCGTCGTCATCGTCTTCTTTTTTGCCTATACCTCTTGCTCGTGACAGGCTTGAATCCTCGTGCTCTGTGAAAACTGTCTCACCAGATGTGGCACCATCACCGCATTCTTGCAAGCACATGAGGAACGTGTGCAGACTGCTATAGGCTACTTGACATCGAATGAAGGGAACCAGAGACCTGCTCACACGAATGGTGTTTACGGCTGTTTTTCAGCACAGTATTTCATGCACAATTTTTCAGCGCAGTATCTTTCTGAAAACTCCTCACAATCAGGCGAGGACTTTTCATGAAAAGTACTGTGCTGAAAAATTTAACAAGTTCGTCACACTGTGCATGGAAACCAAAAAAATGTTTGAGTGTGCTGGTTTCCAAGGTATGATTGGAGTTGTGGCATCATTCGCTGAGAACATCACTGGCATGGAAGCACACAGATGCTCATCCTGTCTTCTTGTTGGTTTGTAAATCGGCTGATTAGTTGAGTGTAACTTAGTTGCAGAAGCTCCTGCTGAAGTGGCCACATTGTAATGGACCTGCCTTTCACATTTCATTCAATTGTGGTCCACAGAACAGTGATATGACTGTTTACTTCTTTTGGCTTGCAGTGTGAAGAACAACAGTGCATACGCACCTTTTGTGACCTTCTGGAAACCAGTGTGCATGTTGGACATCAGCATCTGGTAAGTTCCCTGCTTGGCTTCTTGATCACCTCCCACTTGCTTTGCCGACTGTGGCGACTCTGGCTTTGGTTGGAGTTCACTTGAGTGCTTTCTATCGTCTCTCGCCAGTTAGGTTAATGGTAGTGTTTAATGGGTGTAGCTTGCCGTCTCCCGTGTGCAGCATGAAGCTGGAATTACCAAAGTGCACAACTGATGTATCATATTCTTGCGTGTAATCCCCACACCAAATATTTTGAAAATCTTAACAGTTAAGTCAAAATGCGGGGCAGAAGGAAATTTTGCCTGGAGGTGTCGCTTCATTACAATGTGTGGCTCGCTACTATGAAGCCATGGTTACCATGCTTTAGCTCAGATGCGACTATCTGCAGCTGAATGTTGTGTGAAAAAGTGAGTGGCATTTGGCCTGTCTTGCCAGATCTTTAATGACATAACTCCATACAAAAAGTAAAGAAATGAATCAGTGAAATGTGTAGGTAAAGGTGTATTTGGGTGATGACATAGTCCAAATAACACTTTAGGACCATTTTCTGCGCTGCTGTGGGAAATTAGTAGGCGTGAGAAAGATCCCTTATTATAGTAGGTGGAGCACTGCACGTGTCATGCAGAGGTTGTCGGGGCAACTCCCGTCGGCAGCAAATTGCTGTTTTCTTCACTTTAATTTCACTTTCTCTTATCATTGTGACGTTTCTTTTAGAAGAAAAGTTTATATCCCTTATAACTTCATTGTCTCTCCGTATCATGCTCTTGTTACCGGCAAAAAATTAATGCCCACAATCTTTCTGATTCTTCTAATCCATTTCCTCCAATGCGTACTAAGTGCAAAAAAGATGCTGCTGTTCAGCTCTTCTTCTTCCCTTTAGCTTTTGAAAACACCCGAAGCCACGTCTATCTCATCGCAGTAAGTTATTTAAATGGCATTCATGATCGATTAACAGCAGTGCTCCGCTGGCTGATGGTGTGATTCTCTACGCAGGCAGCGCTGGATGCACATGCACCGCGTGGGCATGCTCCTGGAGCACGACTTGCCGCTGCCCAAGCACCTGCAGCAGCCCAACAGCAGCGGCCGCTACGACTCTGTCCAATGCCGCCAGGCCTTGCACCGTCTGTTGGCCCTGCTCCGGGATCGCTCGAGCTTTGTGCTGGCCGACGGACACTCCTACGTCACCTTCCTTGGGTGAGGGCAGTCCCGTTCTCTTTATATTGCAGTATAGGTCATCAGCTCGCCACAATGGCAGCTTGTAGGGGTGCCGTACGCTGCCGCTGGTGTCCGTAGCAGCTGTCATTTACCATAAAATTCTGAGCAGGCGCCTCCACCAGATCAAGCGGCCCGTCCAATTTCACTGCTAATTTCAAATTTCCATGCCATTTTGCGAAAATGCCCTCCCCTCTCCCACTCTGCAGCCCGATTATGCACCTCGTCCATGCAACACTGGCCTGCTTGAATCCCATCCAATCCTGCTTAGCAACCTCATCTCTATAAACGCTTGTGCCTGAAATTTGTTGTCAGAATTTTTTTTTCTTCGCATAATGATCACACCCCGAACTTAGCGCAAGACACTCATGGCTATTTTGAGGGTCCTGTAAGCGGAGGCCTGGCCTGTGAGATCTTTATTCCAAGATGGTACCTATGACGACGTAGTCAGCAGAAGTAAGGCCTTCGATATCTGTGTTTGTTGCCTAGAGCTGTTGCTAGGCTCATCATCGGAGGTGCTTCTAAGCCATGTTTTCCGTGGTCTGTTGGCATTGCCATTGGGTTTCTTGTGTTTGTAAGCCGTTGTTGTAATGCACTGTGCCATGAACGAGAGCGAGAGAACTTCTGAGAAAGTACACATGCACTCCGTTTTTTTTTTCTGGGGGGAAACTTTGCTGCCACCATCTTGAATTTCGGTGCCATTCCAGGAAAGTGCCTCCTGCCCCCCCCTCGACTTTGCCAGCAATTTCAACTTGCTGAGGGAGGAGTGCTTACTAGGAATTTTACGGTGTAGTGAGAAAGGAACAAACGAGAATTGAACCTACGTACACAGAGTGGATGTCTTGCTGCTGAGCCACAGTGCTGCTCGCAAGCTTCTTTGGAAGGAAGGAGGCCCTTCTGAGGCATTTTATTGCACAAGGAGTTCGCGTGTTCAGCTGCATAGCAGCTGCACAGTATTGCACCAGGTCTGTCACCAGTATCGCACTGTGTGATATGCGTGGCCTGGCCGGGCTAGGAGACTGAGGGTCAGCCCGGCTGTGCTTGCTCTGTGTGGCTGTGGTTGTCACGGCTCAGCACATATGTGGCCAGTGCTCCCTGGCTTGCAAATAATTTGTGTTGGATGCAAGAACTTGGTGAGCTAAGATAGCTAGTCATCTTGTGTTGCTGTCATCTTGCGTGCCTAATGTTAGAAGTCTCATTATCTCAAAGTTTTGGAGATACTGTGACAAGTTCCAGCCACGCTTCATCGGGCCTTACGTAGTTGTCGAGCAGACTTGCCCACAACAAATGCCCACAATACGTTGACCAGAAACGCAATGCCGTCTGACCATTTTTTGTTAAAGCAGTCAGTAGGAGCGGCAAATTTAGTTCTTAGTGTCCAAATTTGTTACAAATATCTTTGCCTATCGAAATACATGCAACTTTGCCAAGACCAGCCATACCGTTTGAACATCCATCAGTTTGAATGAAGAGATTTCAAATTTCTAGATTCTGCTGACCAAAAAAAAAAAAAAGCTATCTTATGATCAGCCCTGCGGCGTTCATTTCTTGCCAGTTTAGTTAAAGTGAAATTTTTGTTGCGTGTAACCTTTCTTCATGTTAAAGTTTTTCTCTTTCATACATTTCCTGTCTCCAGAATTCACACGTCTATAAAATCTCTTGCTGTCTACGTTTCACGTTCTTGCTTCAAAAGTATATATATACATTTAGAGGTGTGCAGTGAAAAATTCTGTTTGCTACTACCCAACTTCATGTTGAATATCACAATTTCATTATTAATAATATCATTATATTGGAAAAATATTCCATTGAATTAAAGCTTGACCATCCAAGTTATTGCAATAGCAATTATATGGGCACTCAAGGTCCATTTTTGCCATCACTGTCGGTATCGGCATTCGCCATGAGGTTCTGTATAAAGTCCAAGGACAACAACATCATCCTGCACATTGTATGTTTGTGATGATGTGCACAAGTGGAGTGAGTGGCTACCGTTATAAGGGGCGACGAAGGTAACACGCGGCACCTGCGGCATGTAGCAGCACAAGAGGCTCAACCAATGAGCACCCTCCACAAGGGAGAGAAAAGAGAAATTCCAAGAGAAGAATGGAGGAGCACAAGAGGTGTGGCCCGGGGAGAGAGAATGGTGCCTAGGGTGCGGGAGTAGTGGACAGCCGTATACCTGGCTGAAGGTTGCTGC
>JALIZH010020641.1:0-28370 GCA_030522465.1 Rhipicephalus appendiculatus | reverse complement strand
GGCCAGAGACAAGCCAACGCTTATGTGAGGGTCTATGCCCAAGCCTAAATCTTTGTTTTTATTGTTTTGCGCTATATCTGTATTTCGCCATAAAGATGCCGCATTGAAGCGATTATAACTAGTCAAACAATGTCACTGAAGAGGAAAATTCGGAAAGTGGACATATACTAGTACTCCTTAGATTGACGAAGAGTAGCCCCCTTGTAGGAACGTTGGTTACAGTGACATTCTTTGCACCGCGGTTTCAAATAAACCACTTCATGGCAGCGCAGGTAGCACGCTCAGGGTAGACAATTTTTGTACGCAGTGACCTTAATTTCATCAACCATAGGTGAACCCTGGTAGAAATGCCTTGCAGCCAGCGAGCCTGGGTGGAATTTAATTTATTTAAATAGCCGGAAGAAAAGTAACTCTCACGGTGAGGTTGGTCAGATTTCGATTCCGGTGTATCTATTGCCAGATGTCTTCGTAATGAGTTCTTGCTCGTCTGATACAGTGCACCTAGAACGCACACCGATGGCACCTAAGTTTTCGGGTTTAAGAAACACACAACAAGCGCTGAACGCATATCAAATCACTCGCCAATGAACGCCTAAAAACTCGCTCGAGCTTCCATTCTCTCGGAGTTACTTGAAAATGCGAAGCTCAGTTCACCTAAATAATTGTCGACCGATTGGGCAGGGTTCCCCCCGCAGTAGAACCTGAAGAAAGGCAATGACATGCGACTCATCGCGCACAACACGTATGAAGATTTCTGGCATACTGCGAACCAACGCACAAGCTAATGAGGTCGTACTCGTGCGGAATTGCTTTCCGGATGTGTGGTCATGATGCATGCGTAGATCATACATCTGGACGATACACCTATTGCGTCCGTGGTGTGGCAGCCTGGATACCGCAAAGCCGACGCCAAGCGCTGGAGCAGAATAACCTCCGCGGCCAAGGCTGCATCGACTCCGCAAAACCGCCAAGCTTGGAATATTCGCCGATCTGCAAGGCAGCAATAAAGCCATGGTCCGCAGAATACGCGGGCTTCGTAAGTGGCAAGTGATTCAAGGGCTTGTCAAATCGAGTTCATGCTTGCATCGGTGTGGTGCCTCTCGGGTCTGGTAGCCACTAGATTCCGGGTTTCGTTGCAAGACACCAGTGCTTCTGTTACATTTGAAGGAGTACGCCGCAAAGTGCATCCATGTCCCTCTCCGCGTTAGTGGGGACAGATAAGCGGTTTTCGGCAAACTTTCTTGATAATCACCTTCGGCGATGGGAGCCGTCTCTATTACGTTTTCCTGCCACAGCATCGGTTGCAACCTCGCACTGCTGTCAGTACGCAGTTGTAAATTCGCAGGAGAATCGAAACTTACCATTGCAGGGTGACAGTACGTAGCAGGGTAAATATTAGTGAAGTAAAATAAGGATTATGATATACCAGCGGAAGCCTGTGGCGTTGGCAATTTCGTCAAGCAGTGATCCGTCCACAAACACAGCTCGTTTGCGGTGTTTCTTCGATTCCTGCAAGAAGGGAACACAATCTCAAGTTATTAACACCGCGTTCACCTTAAGATAATGGTATGAAAGGGGTCGCAGAGGCGCATACAAAACGCCTGAGCAGACACTGGACCTCTTAGGGGTGAAGCTAAAAACTTGTCCTTAAGTGCCGCTTCCCGAAGGGCTTCTCCAACTGGAAGTTTGTGTCTGCGGTTCCCCAACTGAGCAACATATCGTGGTTCCTTAGCCCATCGCCTTACTTGTTCTCCACAAGGTTTGCCGAAAACAACTCCCGGGTCACAGCTACAGTGCGCTGGTCGGTGCGTGGTACCTGCGGTATCGGCAGCTCTTTACTCTATATAATCCCTTGAACGATGTTGTTGTTGCCGATATCATGTTTTGTGGATACTATGGCAATTGCCGCCACTTTTCTAAGTTTGTTGGGTGTTTTGGTGCTCTTAACAATGTCATACAGCGCAGACTAGTGCAAACGATGAAGTGTTCGCGATGGCGTCAGTCCAATGCAATAAAGCAATACCAGATTGCTCTCTGCAACTCTTGATACAATACAGTGCTAATTTTTACGCTATAATAACATCCAACTAAGATATCGTGTAATGCTCTTCGCTGCACTGTTCACCAGGTGTTCTGGAACAGAAATGGCAGTTGACGTCATTGAAGTTGACGTCACACAACAAACGGTGCTAAATTTAAGTAGTCGCACCTGTTTATTCTGCCAGCAATGTCACAGAAAGTGGTACATGCGTGTGCTCTTGTATGGGCTAGTTGACGTCACGTGGAAGCCGGTCCTGGCTACCGGGTAATTACTGTTGGCACGAGAAAATTAGGCCGGCGCATAACGGTGTCTAATGAATTAGAAATATGCCATATTTCGACTGACAAGAACGAGCCCTTAAATAGTCATCTCAATAATGCAAAAACACGTGCAGGCTGGATACCTTCAAGTGTTTATTACTCACCGGTCATAATCGATCTCGAGTTCACGTCATCTTCGCCTCCTCCATGACAGCCTTGATATCCGGCCTAATCTCTACCTGCTTCTGTTTCTATCCATGGAGCTTCATATTCTTCCTGTCGTCATCTTCACATTCTTTGTCTTCATCGCAACTGCTGACCCGAAGGTAACGGTATCGAATCCCGGCCGCGACGGCCGCATTTTCGATGGAGGCGGAAAATGATTGGGGCCTGTGTACACAGATTTAGGTTCACGCTAAAAAAACACCAGGTGATCAAAATGCCCAGAGCCCTTCACTACGGCGTTAATTATAATCATTTCGTGGTAATAAGACTATCTGCGGTTTGACGTCCCAAAACCACCATATGATTATGAGAGACGCCGTAGTAAAAGGCTCTGGAAATTTCGACCATCTGGTGTTCTTTAACGTGCACTGACATCGCGCTGTACACGGGCCTTTACCATTTCGCCTCCATGGAAATGTGACCGCCGCGGCCGGGATCACACAATCATTTCGTGGTTTTGGGAAATAAACTCCTCATTATATCACCGTTCTCGCACTGGATATTGTTATTATAAACGTCCTGTCTGTTTCCTTGCAGGCCTGTATGGAAAAATATTTTTTGGGGTACATTGTGGATTTGCAGTTTTGGTAAGGAATATATGAACCGGAGAACAACTTTCCTCGATCAAGCCTTTATTTCATTACGGTCATCCAATGAACCGGAGAACAACTTTCCTCGATCAAGCCTTTATTTCATTACGGTCATCCATGCAAGAGTTACATCTGATATCATAGTTGTGCGCAGGATCTGTTATTAGCGGGGCGCCAAATTTAACTGCAGCCCTTTCGGATTCGAAGGTCGCAAGTTCGGTCCCTGTCAGCGGCAAGTTATCTTCGTCCACTTTACTTTCTTCACATCAGTCACAATTATTACAATACACTTAAAACTGCACAATTAACGTCCCCAGTTCCTTCAGTGGCTCTATTAATCTGCTAGTTTTCATTAAGGTTGCGTCACACAAAGAAACAAGACCCTCTAAAATTCCCTTAATTTGTCCTTGTAGTACTTCATGCGCATTGAGTAGACATCGTCTTTAAAAGTGTCAACATTGACGCTTGTAAGGACGATGTCTTGAATTGTTTGTAATTGACAGGTGGTAAAATGCGTTATACAGAAATGCATCACGTGTAGCAGGTTTAACTGTCGTCCAATTACGCAAGAAACGGCGCCACTCGCAGCTGACAGGATAGTGAATACGAGGCCATTCAATGTAGTTGATATAGACTTCGCTGGACCGCTGAATGCTCGACAGGAGAAAGGCAGCAAAATTACGAACTTCTACATTGTAATATTTGCGTGTGCAGTAACAACAGCTCTACAACTGGAATTGCTCAAGAGGATATCATCTCAAACGTTTATGCAAGCATTCCGAAAATTAGTAGCTGAAAGAGGATTGTGTGCAACAATTTATAGTGGCAATTAATGCAAGAGCGTTCAACACATCCGGAGAAGGAGGCAAGCAAAATATTAAGCACGGAAGACGAAAGGGTGCAACAGTACACCAGCTACTTGCAAGTATAATGGAAGTTCATAGCAGAGTTATATAGCTCCATGGTGGGGATGATTTTATTAAAGACTCACCAGAAGCTTTAAGACGTAATGGCAAAAGATATAGGAGCTCGAACTTTTGAGTGAAGAAGAACGACGGACCGTGGTTGTTGAGGCAGAAGGAGTGATTAACAACCGACCTCTTTTTCTGATAATCGTATATGTTGGTTATACAACCCAAGATCAAAAAGGCCTTACTGCCGCACGGTAGCGCTCACTCGAAGCTAGTCAAGCGCGGTATTGCAAAGAATTGCTTAAACTCAGCCCTCAATAAGACTTGCAGTCGTGCTCTTTCCGAAAGTTTCTGTGCCCAAGTTTTGAGACTAAAGCGTGCGGGCTACCCCCCCCCCCCCCCAGAACTTATCACTGCCGTTTGTGAGTCCCTCCTGCAAAATATGTAAACGTGCAAAACCAAACGACAAGCCTAACAAACCGGACATGCCGGATCAAGGTCATCCCATATATACACCAAGTATCGCACAATATTAAACGAATAGCAAGAAAACACAACATTCAGGTTGTTTTTTCCGCTCCTTGCAAACTCTCAAAGTTGTGTGCTTTGACTAACGGTAAGAAGCGGCGTGTGTGTGTCAGGCAACACCGGAACAAGTTTACAGAGTGCGTTTTTAATGTCGTTTACAGCATTCTCCTGAGCTGTGGTTGGCGTTACATTGGTCAGACCAGCCGTTGTTTTAACGATAGAGCCAGAGAGCATAATTTGAACGTGCGCAATCAATCGGGAGGTTTTCTGGGTGAGCACTGCAAACGCTGTGGTTGTACCCCTGATTTTCAACGTACACAGTTCCTTAACACAGCGAGAGATAAAATTGAGCGCGAAATCATGGAAGCCTTTTTCATACATAAGGCAGGTGACAATTGCGTTAGCAGGCCTTCAATCGTTTTGTCTGACGCTCAAATTGAATATCTAAATGTTTTATTTAGGGGTGGTTCTCACTTGCACATATCGGTTTTGTTGTCATGTAATCTTTCATCGTTTTTATGCCCTGTACACGCGAAACGCCATGTGATCTTTCATCGATTTTATGCCCTGTATACGCGAAGCGTTCGCCAGTTACTTTCTTGCGCGCATGCTCCGTGGGAATTCTTCTGCTAGATAAACACATGGTTATGATTGTTGTTTATCGCTGCTTGTTAGTTCCGGGAAAACGTGGCTGTCAAAGCGAGCGATTATGGCACATATAAAATGCATTGGAAAAGGCAATAAAGTTCAGTTGTAAGTACAGCGCCCATGGTGTCTACTATGTGTCTTTGTCCGTGTGTTCCTTAGCGCTGCCCAAACAAGTTCAACGATGAACCAGCTCGCCCAAACCAAAGTTTTGCTAGAACCGACCTCTTACCTATGTTTATGACGATACCAAAGAGCCACAACCCATTACACCGGTGGGTGATGATGTCACGTGGTCGTGACGTCGACGAAGTAAGCAGTTCGCGTGCCCAAGTTGAAACTCTTTATTCGGCCGAACTTGTGGCCTGGAAACCGAAAGGCAAACAGCAAGCAATGCACGCTGTGCACTGATAGCGGCGAACAGAGCGTCGGCCGTCGATAATAGACACTTTTAGTTTAGCGTACGTAACGAGCCTACGTACGCAGCATGGCTGCGGGAGAGAAGTGCGCATGCGCAGTACGTAACGTATCTACTTCGCGGATGCGTGCGTACGCCCGAAAAAAAATCCGGCGCACGTAAACGTAACGAGACGTAGCGCTAGCTACGTGACACTATCGCGAGATCTCGAATGAAAGAGCAGCCAGATTGCAAGATGGCACAGAACGTAAAAACGCGCATCCGATGATTCAGCTTGACTCGGATGCCAGTGGCCGTTATAACGGCCGGTGCCGCAGGATGGCGCTAAGAAGCACTCGAAAGCTGTTTCATTTCACATATGATACGTCTAGTTGGACCAAACGCATCCCGGTAAGGTCGATACGGTAAACTAAAAGTGTTTCTGAGCGCTTCGCTTGCAGCGTACGCATCGTATCGCGCTGCGTACGTAGGCTTGTTGCGTACGCCCAACTAAAAGTGTCTAATCTGATCCGCGGCAACGCGCGTCGCATTTATACACAAGGCGTCGAACATTCCAGCGTTATCGCTGGTGGCCGAGTTTGTTCCAGAATAAACACAGCTATTTGCGTTTGCGAGTTCAAGCCGAACAGATGACCCGAAAACAATCTAGAATGCTCGCAGGCATTCTGGCGCGGATTGCGCAAGGCAGTATCAACACGTGCAATAGCCCGGAAACATAAAACAGAAAGGAACGTGTGTGGCATTGCCCCCCTCTGAAAAGGCATGGTCCCGATGCTATGACAGAAGGTGGAAGTACAATAATAAAGCAAGAAAGTACAATGAGCAATAAGTACAAACAATGAAGCACAATAATAAAGCAACAGAGAGAAAGAGAACAACTTTATTTAGAACGCCTGCAGAGACGATTAGGCTTCCTCCACACAACAACAAAAAATACAGCACTAAGGTTCGTTAACGCGCATAAAACGGCTTGAGGCGCACGACATGGACGACTTCAGGTCGCGCACGGCGCCGTTGAGATTTCGTAATACCGTCGGGGACGACCTCTTAGTCGAGTGTGCCGAGACGTCGAAGTACCCTCTATGGTCCGATGTACCGTCGCAGAAGTTTTTCCCCTCACTCCACATTGGCGTATCGGCGTCCACACCCAAACGCGGTCACCGGGCTGGTATTCCACGAAGCGTCATCGAGGATTGTAACGGCGGCTGTCGGTCGTCTGTTGATTCTTGATGCGGAGGCGGGCGAGTTGTCGTGCTTCTTCGGCGCGCTCAAGGTAGGCAGTTACGTCGAGGTTATCTTCGTCGGTGACGTAGGATAACATGGCGTCGAGCGTTGTTGCCGAGGTCGTTCCGTATACCAACCTGTACGGCGTCATCTGCGTCGTTTCTCGTGCGGCCGTATTGTATGCAAAGGTCACATACGGAAGCATGGCACTCCACGTTTTGTGCTCAACGTCGACGTACATGGCCAGTATATCGACGATGGTCTTATTTAGACGCTCACTGAGGCCATTGGTTTGTGGGTGGTAGGCGGTGGTCCGGCGGTGTTAGGTCCGCCCGAGTTAGGTGCGCCGTAAAGGCCGTAGCTCTGTCGGTAATGAGGACCTCTGGGGACGCCATGACGCAGGACGATGTTCGCGACGAAGAACTTTGCTACCTCGTCGGCACTACTTTGGGCAGGGCTCTTGTCTTGGCGAAGCAGGCGAGGTAGTCAGTAGCTACGATGATCCATTTGTTTCCGGAAATCGATGTCGGGAACGCCCCCCTGTAGGTCCACGCCGATTTGCTGGAACGGCCGGCGGGTTCACTGGTTGGGCTGCAGTCCAGCTGGCCTAGTCGGCGGTGTCTTCCGTCGCCGACAATCTCGGCGAGTCTTTACGTAGTGGTTCACGTCGTGAGTGAGGCGGGGCGTGTAGTACTTTTCTTGTATCCTCGCAAGCGTTCGGGAAAATCCAGGGTGTTCAGCCGTGGGGTCATCATGCAGAGCATCCAGAACTTCTGGGCGTAACGCTGAAGGTACTACAAGGAGGTAGTTGGCCCGAAGTGGTGAGAAGATTTTCTTCAGGAGGACGCCATTGCGCAAGAAAAACGACGTCAGTCCTCGCTTGAATACTTTCGGAACAACGGTGGCCTTGCCCTCGAGGTATTCCGTAAGGCCCTTGACTTCCGGATGAGCTCGCTGTCGTTCGGCGAAGCCGTCGGTGCTTAATGTTGCCCAAGAAGTAGTCATCATCGTCGACGTCCTGTGGCGTTGGTTCAACGGGGGCGCGGGACGAGCAGTCTGGCGTCAAAGTGCTTTCGTCCGGACTTGTAAACGACGGTAATGTCGAATTCCTGAAGTCGCAGACTCCACCGTGCGAGGCGTTCTAAAGGGTCCTTCAAATGAGCTAGCCAACACAAGGCATGGTGGTCGCTCACAACTTTGAAAGGTCTGCCGCAGAGGTAGGAGCGAACTTGGATGTAGCCCAGATGATGGCAAGGCACTCCTTTTCTGTTGTAGAATAGCTTGCTTCCACCTTGGGTGGTGACTGGTTAGCATAACTGATGACCCTTTCGAGTCCGTCAATCCTCTGCACTAGGACGGCTCCGAACCCTACGCTGCTTGCGTCGGTGTGGATTTCCGTGTCGGTGGTTTCGTCGAAGTGCGTAAGTATCGGTGGCGCCTGCAGGCGTCGTTTCAGTCCCTGAAATGCTTCGACCTATGCTGTTTACTAGTTGAATTCCACGTCGTTTTTCGTGAGGTGAGTCAGCGGCTCAGCGATCAGTGAGAATCCCTCGATGAAACGTCTGTAATAGGCGCGCAAACCAAGAAATCGGCGTAAGGCCTTCTTGTCGGTGGGCGGCCGGAAGGCAGTGATGACCGCTGTTTTCCGTAGGTCGGTGCGAACTCCAGACTTGTTACATGGATAATGAAAGTTTACTGCTGAGTTAGCTCGAGGGTGGGGATGATTTTATTAAAGACTCATCAGAACCTTTAAGACGTCAATGACAGTAGCTATAGGAGCTCGAATTTTGTGGGACGAAGAACCACGGACTGTGCTTGTTGAGGCAGAATTAAGGAGTGATTAACAACCGACCTTTTACCTATGCGTATGACGATCCCAACGAGCCACAACCCAATACACCGTAGGGTGATATAGATGGCAAGCAAGTAATTATAGAGCAAGAAGACAGCAAACCTGGTGGATACAGTCTGCTGAATTTCTGGAGTAAAATAAAATGGGCAATGATAGCATGGTGGACGAGATGGAAACAAGAGTATCTACAGGAGCTAACGTGTGCAAACAGATAAACGGTTGGTCGCACAATAGTCCCTTTTCATAAGTACGCCACCTGATGGTGCGCTTTTCGTCAGTTTCGATTTCGCAAAGAGGGGATAGAATTCGCCATCTTTAGAGTAAGGGGGCGTGACTCTGTGCCTGCGCCCGTGTAGTGTCCGTGCGTGATGCCAGCCAGCTACATCTCGCAGTCTCCGAAATCTCCGCGAATGAGTACACTCGTGCCTTGCTTTGCAAAGGTAGTGAAACTGACTTCGGTGTCGTAATGAGCGACCCGTCTGCCGGGTGGACGAACGATTTGACACGGCTGCCACGCCATCGAGGCGGACGCTAGCCAGTCGCTAGCTCGGACCTCAGTAGCAGGGTACGAGGAATACCACTCGTCTGTGCTAAATGCTGCTGACGGGAAGTTACATCCACATAACTGTAGGAGCATCGCCGATGAAGAACACAGTGGTTGCCGGCCTGCGAAATGAGGAGGACGTGCGAGACTGGAAGTCACGAGCGGCCAGCGCCGAGCGCTTTCGCGTACTCTGTTCCGTACAACAGGTGCAACGCTGTAGAGACTAGGGAGACAGAGAAAATATGTTTGCGCCAACAAATGGTTCAATGTTTTTACCACCCACACTGTGATTTTGTTTTCTTTTTCAGGCTGATGTATCGTGCCATAATTAGAAATACACAAACTCCATTATGCGCCGTTTACTGTGCTGTTTCACACCACTTGACGTTTCGTTGTTTCGGTACTTGATTTGTAGCCGGTCGCGACGCCTTACGCGCAGGCTCGGCTCGCACGAGCATTCACAACCGCGAAAACCGAAGAAAACAGACACGCTAATTTACATTTTGCTGACCGAACTTCTAGCATAGCTTCAACAGCGGTGCACTTGATGTGTGAAACGGAGTGTAGTCAGGTCCGCCGAGGCATCACGACAGTTTGTCTGTCAGCAGCGGCCTTCTGTTTGCCAAAGGACGCTGTATATACTTGCTACGATGGCTTAATTGGCGTAAGCACTGCCCTCGATACCATGTCGTGACCACCGACTACATCAACAGACTGCGAGTTTCATTCCGCACGCTTCGTGGCCCTGAACCGCACTGCCAGCAACGTAGTACTTCCCATTTTACCGCAAAGACGATATAGGAATTTCACATCAGCGTCGAGTACGGAAGTCACTGCAACGTACTTGCGATCGACACCGTACATGTCATTCATCGCGCTGACAAGCATTTAAGCTAACACACAAATCCACAGCGGACCTACACGGCCTAACGCTTCCACGATCGTAATGACATTGGCACATGCACTGTGCGCAGATATATGCGACACGTGTGTCTGTTGACATCGGTCTGTCGCTGATACCTTTCCGTTCTCGTCACGGTAGACTCGTTGGTGACACAACTGAACACAGCACCTTCCAACCATCTATAGCAATACGGTTCCGACACAATTCACAACGCGCGGGCTGGCTGCCACGCTAGCGAAACGTCGCGCACCGACAGCCGCGGTAGGTAGCTACTCTACGCAGACAGTGTCGTCTGCTACGGCGCCCTATACACGGCGGCTTCGAGTAGTTCGCGTGAAGGGCGCTTGGGGCGCCCTTTTACGAAAAGGGTCTATTGTACCAGAACCTCTGCTTCTGCTTGGTGACGCGCGTAAAATAACACTGTAGAGACTTCAAGGTCGAAAAGATTTCCCAAAACAAGGTTGGAATAGAGAGGACTTTTTTTTCGGACATCTGAAGGAAAACTAGTCAAGAGACCGATTCAGCTGTTGTATTCGCTCGAAGGCTGCTTCAGTTGACTCCTGCCGGCGGGCAATTGTAGATAACAGACTGAATATGGAGCCCGAAAGCAAAGAAGAGGGGGTCAGGGGCACGCTCTGTTATTTTTATTATTCTCGTTCTAAACATTGAACAGAAGACGTGTCGGTTCCGCTGGTCTTCCTGGTACTTCTAAAACAGTTGGTCTATGCAGCACTATCCAGGACTACCAGCCTCGACGGCCTATACCACACCATTGCGTAGGGTGACTTCAGGTACAGACATGTCGCCAGTACAATTGGCAGGCAATTAGTCGACAAAATGAATCGGCTAGCAAACAGGCCTCTAGACACTGTCTTGGACCAGGCTGCCGCCTTCATTCGGTGCCACAATCGCAACAATCACCTCACGCTCGCCGCTGTCTACGTAGAGTCACTAGAGTCTCTGCACGGTCTCGTGCACGACCCCGATAAAAACTCAAAAGACATTCTGAAACCTGGAGCGATGAGCCTACACTCTAAGCCAGAATCGGAGAAAAAGGGACTAACCGCAGCCGTTCGTCCTTTTCACTAACCGTTAGACCGCCATGCGTGCCGTGCGCAGAGCGAGAGTGTCGTGTGCAAAATTTTGAGACCAACTGTTCGTCCACACCGGGCAATAATCGAAGGTGGGGATCAAACGCAGCAGTTAGTCCGCGAGCTTTGGTCCTCTCAGTTGGTCTGTCCATGACTGCTCTGTGCCGATACGGTTTGTATACGAAACGGTTAGCGTGCGACTCGCTCGTCGTAGTAGAGTGCGGTTTTCATCGAACTGCCACGGCAATCGCTATTTAGTCGGATAGCAATACACGAATTGGTCGATGTTCATGGCGTGAACGCGTAGTGAAGAACCCGAGTGTTAGATGGGCATGTGCTATAGGCTGAAAGTGGCGCTTGATGCTGCACGCATTTCTGATCAACCGCACTTCCTCCTCGTATTTCAGTGCTTTGCAGGGTTCTTCCTACGGTGGGCGGCAGTGATCTTGCCGCCCACCGTTATGGCTGTTCGCCCACATCATTGACTACGTGCACTGCCCACTTCTCGGGCTTCAAGCTTTTGCTTTCTGTTTCACCCGAGTACAGTCAACATCCCATTTTTCGGACTCCGTAGGGACCGTGAGGTCGTCCGAAAAACCTAATGCATGCTTGTTTGATTCCCCCTCGATTGAATAAAAGTGATCGCAGAACGCACTAACCGATATGTGCACGAAAAATTAAGCCACTGTAGCAAAAGTTCCCAATCGGCATTTCCCTCAGGAACTTTCCATCCGAGTTTAAGCGGTGTGAATCTCAGCAAACACCATTTTCCCGATGCTGTCCCTCTCAGGTTTGCTTTCTTCATGACGAAAGACATGTTAATTTCAGCTGGCTTGTTCTTCGTGTCATTAGGACCAAACTCACACAAAGAGATGTCCTTCCACATCCTGTTTTGAAATGACAGTAGAAGAAAGGAGGCCCTTCAAAACTTGACGAAGGACACACTCAGCTGTTCCTTCCAAGATATCGTGCATAATATCTGGGGGCAGCTGGCGGGTGACGTCAGAGTAGGGCAGCTCAAGAAGGGGAGACTCCTCATTCACACCGTACAGACGCTTGTTATAAATGCTGTTCACAGCGAGCGCCTGTAGATGGAGCCGGTGCCTGTTTGCTGTACGTGCTTGGCACTCATCATCACTGGTTTTGTCCGCGAGCTGTTTTGAAGACACCATACAAAATCTACACACACGACCACTGCTGAAGCAACATGAAAAAGCTCCCAAGCGGTTTAGTGACAGGTCCCCGCAAAATCCAAAAACTAGCACCTCAGCGCGCGGCTCCGTACCGTCCAATTTAAAGCTCATGTCATGCTCATACTGGTGCATAAGGTCATCTACCAGTGGCTGCAAAATGGCTCTCAGGCCGTACTGACTGACATAAACGTAAAGTACAATCATCACCAGATATATGTTCCGCAGTTGCGACCTGTATTTAACATGGAGATTTAAAAGAACCCTGTAGACAGCCAGGAGCTTGTGCGTGCCTCGCTTGGCACCCAGCGGGTGGACGATTTCTATTTCGTCTGAGTAAAATAAAAGAACAATTGTGTGTGTTGTTGTCGGCGAGACAAGAGACCGAAGATGCTGTCGATACAGCTGGCCATCTGTAAAATCTCTGTACACCGTGGGTGTCTGGTTCTCAGCCTCTGGCATTGTTAGGTGAGCAGCAATATCTGGTATTTTACAAAGAACAGAAAGCAGCTTAGGCACTGGAACATAATGGTACCTAGAATTGTGGCCAGCGATCTGTTCCTCTGGTGCCACAAGAGGAAAATTCAGTTCTGCATATTTATCCCTTTTTCGCCTGCTTTGGAGGCCGCTGAAAATTTGCTCAACAAAATTGCATTTCAGCAAATCGCTCAGGATAGATGTTCGCTCTGATGCTGGCACGGCATTTGAAATTTCATGCGCGTACGGGAGAAACACCTGCTCAAAAACAAGGCGCAGCTCTGAAAATATTCTCTCAACAGCAACGTGTGGCCAAGCTGTGGTGATCAATCACACTGAAAAAAAGTTCCACAGAGTGCACCTCGCTTGCTCTACAAAAGCGCGATGGCCGTTGCTCTGCGTTGCACTGCTCTTGTGCGGCGGCTGCTTGGACTGCCCACCACCACTATTTACATTTCTTCCTTCCGCACAGTTCACATCGGAAGGGTAGTCAGGGTCGAACTGGTCGAACTGAGAAGGGCTGACGTCGTCAGTTGCCGCAGGATGAGAGCTGGGGAAATTACTTGCACTCTCCTCTAACACATCTTTGTGCTGACGGTAGAGGTGCGACCGGTATGAAGAAAAAATTGTGTATGTATTTGCGCAGCCGCCAATACCACAAAAAATCCTGAAGCCAGGTTCAGCGCTGTGTGCTAAACCTATATGGCTTACAATCTTCGTGAATTGAGGTGATGAGAACGGACACCTCGGGCAGCGTTTCACATCCATTGCGGATCACGAATGTGGACACATTTGTTGCTCCTCGGTGAGACAGTCACGGAACGTGGGCCACCAGCTACGGGAACGCGCCAAGTCGTCGTAGATAGTTATATAAAATTACACACACACACACCTCTGCGCACAAGAAAATAAAAAAAGCATTCGCTGAGTGTGTGGGTGGACGGTCCAAGAGCCGTGTGTAGCGGCACGTCCACACTGCACGCCCAGCAGTCACGCAGCGGGCTCTCGCACAGGAACAGTGGTTGCGGATGATGCCACTTCTAATCGCGCTTTGACACACCTTTTTTTCTTCCGGCCTACAATGCTTGGAGGGCCATTAATTCAACATCAAGACGGCTACCTCGAGGGAGCCATGAGGGAGCCGCTACTTCTTTTGAAAGATAATCGTGTTGACTGTCGGGCGCCGTTACGTGCACAAGTATTTGTTGCGATGGAGAGTAAAAAAAAACACTTTCATTGCGTTCTGTATTTAATAACATAAAAATTAATTCTTTAGATTGTGATCCGTCTGTCAATTTTATAAGTCTTTCTCCGCAACTGTGCATTCGCGGTAGCGCTAGCGCGCCGCGTCTGAAACGACTTCTCGCACATGTTCAGCCCTACAACGTGCTACAACCGAGATTTTCTGCAGCGACGGCAGCTGAGTTTTTTGTCCTGCAAGTTCACAGCACGTTTGATGGCTTCCAAGTGTCTAGTCGCCTACGGCGATAAAAACATCGTCGTCACATTTCATGGATCGTGGACGATGCAACGTTTGGCTGATCACATCAGAAAAAGCAAGCCTTTCGAAGGTCTCGACTTCTCCGGAATGAGCTTGAAGGTGAGTTATTTTCCTGTCACTCTGTATGAGGGTACACAGGCGTGTGCACGTGGGAAGAAGAGAGGCGTCCCCTAGTCACATATTAGGGGGAGGGGGGGCGTAAAGTTTGCCCCATACATTGACTTAATTGCTGTGATTGTCATGCCCAAAAAATAGGTTCCCTGGGGTACAGTGAGAACGGGACTAACGAAAGAAAGCAAAGGCAGAAAAAAAATTGTTATTCTAGTCTGTGGTCGAGGCTGCTTGGTTGAAATGCTCACACATGCGCAACAGTTTTGCAGTGGCAGTCAGACTAAAAAGGCAATGGATATCAAGGCCTCATTTCTTTTGTAGACGCAGCCTATTTAAATGAACATACAGTGAAGCAAAGGGAGGCGTAAAGGTCATTATTTGTAGTTTTTAACTTTCGTATTGTAATTATGGCATAAATGTAAAGGAATTTCAGGTAGGTGAAGCAACTTGCCACCAACAGAGGCCGGACCCACAAGCTTCTGATAACACGTCCAGTGCTCTACAGTCGTGGCCGTTTTGCCATCCACTTTTCCATCCAGTCATATCCTATCCACAGCAGACTAGGGTATTTTACCGTACTGATGCTGAATTTCACTGGTTTCCAGGGACCTCAATTTCATGAAATTGTTTTCTTTAACTCTAAAGCGCTGAAGTCTGCATTATCAGTACAGCTTGTTCTGCTAATAATGTAAATGGCTGAAATAGTTAATTACATAATATTTCTTACACATAGGTTTGACCTGTATTACATTAATGAGTATGTATAATTTGCTTTATCAACTCACCTATAAGCTAACCTCGCCACTATAACTCCATGAGGTAAAAATGATAGTGACAGTGTGACCAAATGGCATTATTATATGGCTTCATGTGACTTGTACTGATATTTTCATATTATTTTCTTTATTCAGGTGTTGTAAAATTGGCAAACGCACTTTAAAAAGACGCTAAAACACTCGTGCAAAGTTTACATGTCTAGCTAAATTAGTCTACTAGTTGAGTGCACTGATGATGCAGTGCAGGATCAAACTGTCAAAATAAGGTTTTTAAAAGACATGATGCAGTAGACAGTGATTAATGAAGAGTGAGGTGTATATATTTTAGTGACTTATATTTCCACCAGGTCTATGACAAGGACTTCTAAATGTATGTCGACATGGATGATGAGTCTGCATCCCAGACAAAGCAAAGCTCCTCATCAAGGAGACAGTGCAGTACCGGTAAGGTTGCTTATCAAGTGCATGTTTTTCCTAGCAATATTCACTGCGCTGAAATGATATACTACCGCCCGACTAAAATCTTGCCATGGTGGGACAGCAAGCTGACTATACCACTTATAATGGCACTGACATTAGCAGCCAGAACCTAGAGATTGGCTGGACTACAAAACTAGGGAAGAAAAACAGAAGCCATTGTCATTAGCTACTCAAGGTGGTGCTGTGCGAGCTCTGCAAGCTTGTCTGCGATGCCATCATTACTCGGGGAAGGGGCAAAACATCACAGAGAAGCGGGAGCAACCACTAAAAATGTCATGTTGATTAGGACCATAGGTCGGCAAACTCAGTCATGAGTCGACTCACTTGGACTCACTCAGACTCAGATTGAGCCGTGAGTCTGAGTCTGAGTGAGTTCGGGTGAATAATATTTTGGTGAGTTTGAGTCCGAGTGAGTCCGGTTGAAGAAAATTTTCGTGAGTGTAAGTCCGAGTGAGTTCGGCTCAGGAAAATTTTGGTGAGTCTGAGTTCGAGTGAGGCCAAAGTTAAATATATATGTCTTGAGTGAGTCTGAGTGAGTTCCACTGTTTTTTGCCGACCTATGTTCATATCTACTCATCTTCCACAGTACTATCCTTGCCTTGCCTGGATTCACGTCTTCTCAAACGTATTCCAAAGCAATGTATTTCATACACCATTTAAATAGTTATTGATCAGAGGCGCGAATTACGTAGGAGTGCCTTGACCTCCGCCCCTCCCCCCCACCTCCCTTTCCAACTCTTCCAAGAAAGTTCTTGAAAAATATATCTTATGTTGTCATCTCTTTCAAGAAAAATGACTTTACTAGTTTACGGGCACTCGTAACTCGTATTCGTAGGTAGTAGCCTATATCATAAGGCGCCAAGAAAAGCACCGATTACGTGAGATCTTGGTGTTATAGAGCAATGACACCATGGTCGAAAAAAAATTTTGGGTTAACGAACTCATGAGTCGACTCACTCGGACTCACTAAGACTCAGATCGAACCGTGAGTCTGAGTTCGAGTGAGTCCGGGTGAGTAATGGTTTGGTGAGTTTGAGTCCGAGTGAGTCCTATTGAAGAAAATTTTCGTGAGTGTGAGTCCGAGTGAGTCCGGCTCCGAAAAATTTTGGTGAGTCTGAGTCCGAGTGAGCCCTAAGCGCAAAATATATTTCGTGAGTGAGTCTGAGTGAGCTTCACAAGTTTTGCCGACCTATGATTAGGACATTCTCAGGTGCTGTCAGCTCAGCTGGACGATCATTCATGCTTACGTTGAAACTCCCCATTAAGATATCTTCAAGGCTATGCTCGCTGCTAATGCTCAGTCAGAGGTACCTGTGCATGCAGGAGAATGAAACAACACAATTATCTCGAGTTTTCAACTTTGGTGGTGTCATTTCTCATTCAAAGATCACTGGATGTCCTTGTACAAATACCCATAGAGTTTCCTACAATATTTACTAGAGAGAACTCTGGCACTGCGATCGTTCAGCCTCCATGGGAATTATGGGCAGTACACGGCTTTACCTAATCTTCGTGCTTGCAGCTTCGAACATACTTGTAGCTTTGTTCATTGTTGTGCTTTTGCGTTTGTTTCGGATAAAAGAATGGATTGTTTGAACTTCGCAAGCAGATTTGAATTCGCGAGCCTAGAAAAGTTAAGGTTGTGAAGTGGAACTGTTGAAAATTTGCTGAACTTCGTCTTGTGACAAAGTGATTCCTAGCCACATGGAGCCAAACAGAGCTGAAATAACGAAAAGACAAATCTGTGTACTACCCATCATTCCCATGTTGGCGGAGGCGCCATACGTTACCACTCCCATTAACTCTAGCACCAGATTTCCCTCTAACGTATCATTAGGAAACTGTATAGAAATACCCAGTGCACATTGGACACCCAAGATTTATGTACATACTGAATCCCAGGAACACTATTCTGCAGCAATTTGTTTTCCAAAAGTTTGCTATGCCATCACGTGATTGGGTGATGCCATCACTGGTGGGGTGTCGTGGTGGCATAGCCGTGGCATCACCCAATTAAGGTTGGCAAAGTGAATTCTTTGGGAACCGAATCGCTGCAGAATACGACTCCTGATGTGTCATATAAATTCACAAAATAGCCACACGAGGAATCATGTGACTATGATGATATGGTTGCTATTACTGCCATCATCTTGCTGCCATTGTCTCACTTCCATACTTATTAGACCATGGGCTACCCAGTGACTGAAGTTTAAATGGAAATAAGTTATATCTGTAGATAAAATTGGGTAAAGTAGCACAATGACTCATTCGCACATGCGACTATGAATGGTCGCGCAATTATGTTATGGAAATTTTTGTGAATGGCCACTTCTGTACAAAAGCCACTGTGCTGGCTCAATCGCTTGCTGCTCAATTTTCCGGTCACAAGAGTGCAGTGGCAAGCCTTTGAACCACACAAATGCACAGGAACAGGACATTAGCTCATTTATCAGCACAGGAACAGGGCATCAGCAAGGCAGTGGTAACGCGAGCAATTGCCACTTCAGTTGTTGTGATGACAGGTGTAGTCTCGGAAATGCTAAGGTATTCTATGTGCACGAGAAGCTCGCCTGAAAGACTAGGCTAAGAGAAAGGTACTGTATTTACCTGACTGTAATGCTACCACGAATGTAACATGAGGGTGACTTCTCATTACGTCCAGGAAGAAAGAATAGAATTTCGGTATTCAATGTAGCGCGAGGGTCAAGTGTAGGTAGCAAAAATCTGGAAAAATAACTCTCATTACATTCGAGTAAATACGGCATTGTCATGTTGTATCATTCATTAGTGCGCGCTATACTACATATAGGTCGCACTACTAGGTGTGACCATCAATTGCCTTCAGTCACTTTTTGGTTGCCACCATGAACGGTCGCACAAGCAGTGCTAGTTGCAGGTGTGAATGAGTCTGAAGAATGCTAATGTCATTGATATGTTTCCATGCTTTCTACCTGCTTTTTGTTGTTTTTTGCATGGTATGGTCATTTTAATTCTGGCCTCTCTTTTTGTATAATGTAAACCTTAATGAACAAACTTTGTTATTTTAAGGTGTTTTAGTCAACCAAAGGTAATGAATCTTGCCAGCAATCTTAGCACGAGCCTGAAGTTCTGCATAGCACACATAAATAGACCTGCAAATGCCACTGCACCCATTAGCAACAAGCTTGTTGGTTTGGGCGAGTCGGTCCATCTTGCGAATAACTCGAAGCAGCGCGAAAAAAATGAGGACAAGAGTAAGGAACGAACACAATAGCATGAGTGCTGTTGTGCTCGTCTTGTGTTTGTTCTCCATTCTTGTCATCGTTTTTTTTTCCACACTGCTTCAAGCTAAATGTAAAACCCCTTCATTGGGGCCTTTGAGGTATTGTAAATAAATAAAGCCATTTCCAGTCATTAGTTCTTGCATTTTTTACAAGATCTGTCCCTTTGTCATTAGATAATCGTGGTTTCATACATCCCCCCTGTTTTCGTTCTTGTTCTGCCATTGCCGCTAGAGATTTATCGAGCAGTGCTTGTGTTTAGCTCACTTACCTTCATATTCATGCGCTGTGTTTTGTTACTTAAGGTGGTATGGTAGGGCAAGGGGTATATGTCAGTTTGAACGTAATATTTTAGAAACGGCTGCAAGTATTCACATAAAAGTTCACGTGCTCACAAAGAATGCCACTGGCTGTCATGTGACACAATTTTTGTATGCCTGAGTTGCCTATCCTTCATGTGGTCCTCTCCCAAATTTTAAAGTGGTTCAATTATTCAATGTACCTTTTCTGTGCAACCACCGAAAGGAATGTAATGATATTAAGCCGTGTTATTCTTGAGACCTGTAGGTTATATCTGAACTAAAAAAAATAGGACATCCTTTATGGAGTTTTTGTAAAAAAAATAAAATTAATGCACGCACAAAGCCGCATTGCTGTGTAATTTTTTACAGCTTTAGTTTTTAGAAAATCGGCAATTTTTTTAGTTCCGATTACTTCCAACTTGTCGTAGCACATGGATGCAAAGTTTCATCGGAATCAATTCAATACTTTTTGAGAAAAGGTACATTGAAGTTGAGAAATTTATAAAAACCACAATTTGAGAAAAACGAATTTTTTTATGTGCGCGTACTGCTTACGCCAGGGAGCGCCGCACATTTTGGCGCGGCATTTAAACCACTTGGAGCGGCCGCTCGACCAACGTTTATAGATACTTTTTCAGTTTTCGAACTCCTCCTTTCGAGGCGGGCGCGATTTGCTCCTAGGGAGTGTGGGGGCGCTGCAGTCTAACTTTGCGCCAAGTAAACGGCCTCTCCGCCGCTCTTCGCTGGCTTCATTGCCGCCGTGTGTGTGTGCGTTCCTTGTTGGTGTTCGGCAGCACCGTTTCTTTTTTTTCTGCTTGTATGCCTCTTCGCTCTCTGGGCCCGTGACATGCTTCCACGGTCTTCTGAAGATAATCTGACGAGTACGACGTAGGACTCTCCGATTGGTTGACAACGTGGGCACGATCTAAGCAGTGCACGTGTGGACGCACCGAACACGTGTGTACGTGTGGACGTCTCCCAAGGCAAATTCTACTGCTGCTGCTATCCTGTGGGTCGTGCCTTAGACCTTCGGGGCATCATGCCGACGTGTTCTGTGCCCGGGTGCACCAGCGGGTACAGAAAAAAATGCAGAGAAATGCCACTTTTTCTCTCCGCCGTCCTACCCGCTGTTACTCAGAAGTGGGTAAGACCCATTCCACTCGCGGACAAAACTTTGCGAAAGACGATTGATGTTGACTTTCAAGAAAACGACTTTCTGAAGACATATAAGCATATGTCATAAATAGAGAAGTCGTTGAAATTGGCCATGGTGCATGGACATTGAGGAGCGGTGCAGTTCCTTGTTTATTCCCGAACCTTCGAGTGCACCGTATAAGACGAAGGTCGCCAAAGAAAGGGTACCTGTACCTCAACAAACTGTGCAGCTGCCTTGCGATATGCCAGAAGAATCCCCGGAACAGTTACCCACTCTTTTGGAGGATACTTACGGAGCACTACAGCGCAAAAAAAAAACACGACGGAACGGAAGGAACGCAAACGACGATGACAAGCGTTGAGTACTAGAAATTAATCGAGTTTTACAGTTTTTCTGAGCTAGTAGAAAAAAGTGCTTCACTTCAGCTTTTCCGCAAATGGAGTTCGGCGGTTCCTGAAGAGCCGGCCGGGAGAACTTCTGGCAATCGCCTTCTATAAGGCAAAATTCATTGCTGAAAACATTGCTGAAAAAGTTACCGTTAGGTATACCACTGCGGTTACTCAAGGACGTAAAGGCTGTCGTGCATGTTGCCAAAGAAATTCATCGTGCATTTCTTTGCAAGACAAAAGTGCCAAGACAATGAGAGTGCCATCAAAGCACAGAGAGAAAGAAAAAAGGCCATACTTGTATGAAATTCAAATTCTCGTGACAAAACGTTTTTCTTTTCATAAGTTAAACGAAATATAGTTGTCAACTAGTGTGTGATCGTGGCAAAGTTCTCGTGTAAATATATTCATGCTTTCCTATTTCTTTTTACAAAATTTGCATTTTTGTTTGAATGATCCTAAATATTATCCACTGACAGACATCCAGAAATCTGAATACTTGAACAGAAGAAAGTGCACTGGTTTATGTCACCTGAACAGAGAAATAACATCGTTTCAGTGGGATTTTCAACGAGGGTCGTACCTCACAGCAAAGACTCAGTTTCAACTTTCTTTAGGGCACGACACACTGAGGGGCCTACGCTGCGCAAAGTTAATGTGCAGAGCGCCGAAGATCACTATGATAAGACTCACGAACACAGCTGTTAAATAATAACAGCAGAAAACTAATGAGTCGCAGCTTTTACCGAGGCTTCGTTGAGACGTAGCTCATACAAATGAGCTACAAATTTTGCTTCTAGTATCTGAAACAAGAAATTACTGGGCGGCGAAACGGCTATTTGATCGACAAGTGCACGCTTAGCACCTCGCTTACGCGAGCTATTGTTTTTACCGAGGTCCCTGAAAGACGTAGCTCACGTATCTAGGCCCGACGTTAAACTCCTCGTGCCTAAAACAAGAAGTTGCGCTGCAGGGCCCTTTCTTAACCTGAAATCGTCGTGTTAAAGCTCCACACCGCGCCTAGCTGTAGCAGACGACTCTCGTTTGCCTGGCGCAAAGTAGGACTGCAGCGCCGCAGTGGCGGGAACTGCAGCCGGCCGCCCGCTCCCCGTAGGCGAAGCGGGGAGTTCGGAAACTGAAAAAGTATCTATAAACGTTGCGCTCGACATCGGGCTTCCACAGGTTTGTTCCTCAGACTGCAGTGGATTTTTCGCCGTCAAAATTGCAAATTCGATTTTTTGGGGGGTTTACCCTACCATACCCCCTTAAGCCATGATAGTTTAGTGTTGATGCCTTATCCCCCTATGGCTTCTAACCTGTTAATATGCGAGACTGGCACAGTACTAACGGGTTTGTAGAGGTTCATAGTGCTGTAGTGTTGATCAAAGAGATTGACCATAAATTTTGCGCAGTTGCCTGGCTCTACCAGATAAAGCAGTAATTTCCATTCCATTTGCCCTAAGATTGATGCTTGACCGAAGCCCTTGTGCAGTGGTTGCATTTAGGCCCTGCTGAGCATCAATCTGGGACTTCTGTGACTTGCTAAGCCCTCGAATTCATAGCAGTCAAGGCCGCGTGACAAGTTCAAGTTGTACTCAAGGCTCACTCAACCTAAGGATCATGACAGACAGACAGACATGTGGAACTTGTGCCTATTGTGGCAGGCAGCCTGTGGACCAGGATTGCAACAATCAGGCATGATTTCTTGACCCCCCATTAAAACATTTAGATTTGTTCTGTCCACTTGGTTTAACACAAAGTGTAATGGATAATCTATATCGTGACACCGATGCACTGTTGGGAAAGTAAAAAAAAACACCTTTTCTCCACCACTTTATTGAATTGTCAACATAGCAAGTTGGGCTTTCTGTGTATTCCCATATAGTGTTGTCTTCTCCTGATGCATCTTCACTTAGTCTCCTGCTCTCGGCAAAAAACCTTTGTTGATCTTGTGAAGTTCGAAAGATACTCAACTACTGCTGAACACATTCTCTTTCAGAACCCAGAGGTCACCGACGTGTTCCCAAAGGTGACCTACACCGGCAGCAGCATTTTTGATGCCACCATATTCATTGTGCGACTCGAGCACATATCAATAATCGAAGACAATCTACTGGCGGCAGTAGCTACACAAATAGCTCTGTACTAGATTTTTGATATTGTTTTTCACCCAAAGCCCAAAAAGTCCCTGGACTTGTTCTGCCGTGCTGCTCACGTCGACAGTGGGACTGAGCCCTACACCCCTCATACGACTGGCTGCAGCACTGTTTGAATAGTAATATATAGGCCTGAATGATTTTCCACAATCTAAGGATCCAAGCCAGCTGGTACTGCATAATCCAACAGTGTCAAGTGCAAATACTTTTAGACGAAAAGGACAATAAAGATGCGAACAGTGGTTAGCTGCAAACTGAAATTTGCTTTCACAGTGAGATATTTTTACCCTATAAACAAACAAATAACAGATGAATTTCATCACACAAGCGTGTGCTATACAGGCATGCATGTATTCATTGGGCGCATAGATCAAGTATGTCCTTCAAGAAGGCCAGCTCTTTCGTAGTCAAAAATGAAGACGGCATACTGGTACAATAACAGCCCTCAAGCTGCACTTGGGCTGCCTCGACAATTTCCCGCCTGTGCTTATAGCCATCCCAAAACAAAGCAGTGTATTCCTCAAAGAGCTTGCACTTGCACACGTTGCAATGAATAGCCTGAATAGCCAAGTTCCCATCAGTGCCCCTTTTCCACTTTATGAGCATGATCATGCAGGTGATATTCTGGCCAGACTGGTCGGTGCCTCAAACATCGCCCGCACTAACATGCTAATAAAATGTAAAGGGGGGCCACTAATGGGAACTTGGCTATGTGTGCAAGTGCAAGCTGGCTATTTGTGCAATTGCAATGCGTACAAGTGCAATCTGTTTTTTCAGGAATAAACTGTTTTGTTTTGGGTTGCCTGTAGGCATATACGGCAGATTGTCGAGGCATCCTAACGGCAGCACGAGAGCCATAATTGTGTCGGTATGACGTACTCTTGTCTGACCACGAAAGAGCTGGCGTTCTTAAAGGACATACTTGATCTACGTGCCCAAAGGCATAAAGGCATCCATGCCTTTATGATATGCACCTGTGTGGTGAAATTCATCTATTATTGGTTTGTTTATGGCACACCCAGCTGAACCCTTTTATAAGAAACACGCTACGGGGAGCTGTTCTTGTTCATTATATGAGGTGTCCCTTATAAACGAGGTACCATGTTCACTTTTTCTAATCAACCCCTATTTCAATGTAGGCACACTGGTGTCTCTTATTATAAATGGATTCAACTGTATTTGTCTCACCATGAAAGAAAATTTCAGTTGGAAGCTAATGCCTGTTCACGTCTGTGTTGTCCATTTTAATGTAGTATAGTAATTGTCGGGTTTTAATGCCCTAAAACAATTATATAATTATGAGAGACACCGTAGTGGAGGGCTCCGGAAATTTTCATCACCTTGGGTTGTTTAACGTGCACCTAAATCCAAGTGCAGTGTCCTCAAGTATTTTCGTCTCTATCGGAAATGCAGCCGCAGCGGCTAAGTTTCAATCCCGCGACCTTCGGGTCAGCAGTCGACCACCATAACCACTGGACCACCGTGACTGGTATATTGTCCTTTTTTGTCGACAAATTTTTTGCACTTGACACTCGTGGATCATGAATGTTTCATTCGGCTGAATGCCATCCCAAAGAGTTTTCACATGGCATTGCTCAGGACATAGCACACTAGTCTTCTGTTTATTTGTGCACTGCCCTGTTTTCTTGTTTTAAATTTGCCTTGTATATGACATGTATGCAGCTCGTGATTTTTTATTCTCTTTTTTTTTGTTATTTTACAGCCACTCATGCTATGTCTCCTTTCTGAAACAGCAGTATCTTAAAGTAAACAAATAGAAACTGAATAGACCTTGGAAGTTCTTAAATAATGTAATGCATTTATGATGATTTTAGAGGGGCCTAGCAACACTTATTCATCATCGTCAGAAAATGCTGTCGATCAGTACTCAAGACGGCTGTGAACAGGTGGGCCAAATATTCCAGCCCAGCATGCAGCTGGGAATTCATAATTTGGTTTTAAAGAACAGCTAATAATTCTTCGCTCTCGTCTTGGCAGACTATGTAGTCAAAGGGACAGACATGTACACTGTGTGGTCATATGCTTGTTTCATTATTGCACAAACATTCCATGTAATACTTCTGCTATTTATTTTGAGTTCATTGAATGAAAAATATGTACATCCATATTTGGAAAAACTCCAGAAAGGTATCTTTCATTAGCACTTTCTTTGTGTGTCCAGCAAGTTAAAGGGTTTGGCAATATCCCGCCAAAGTATCAGCCATGAGTCCTTGTGCTCTGGTGTCATCTTTGGTTCGCTGGATGGCCTAAAGCTGATCTGTGGGGGGCTGAGCTGAGCAGCACGCCCTCTCAGTACACATACAAATACAGTCTGTCTAAATAACTGTCTGTCGAAATAAATATTTGGACAGACTGTTTTAGTTTAGTTATTTTGTTCGTTTTATGAAGCATTTTAATACTGTTTATTCCGACTGACTTCCAGAAGAGAAGCATATCATGCATTGCCCTTAGGTTTATGCTATACAATAGTCAGGATGTATTAACTATTTTGTTCTCTACAGTGGCTTGCAGGATTTTACGAAGAAAGTGTAGTGTCACAGTATCTCTGCACCTTGGGTTCTGCTTCTCGACTGCAGCCATGATAATCTAGAAAACATTAATTATGAAGCCTCTCATTACAGCAAATGTTGTAGATCACAGAGTATGTTTCAGACGTAAATGGCCGACTAGTCATAAACCCTTGTATTTATTTGGCTTCCAATTGTGACTAGAGTGCCACCTTCACACCTATACACCTGTGCTACTGTGTTGCACACAAAAGAAACGAGACACCTTTGTGTCTTGTTTTTTTTTGTGCGCTATAAGCGTCAAGGTAGAATACGAACATGTCCAAGCTAACGTTTTTTCAAGGGTGCCTCATTGATAAAATTTTGTTGGTTACATCCAAAAGTTTTTGAAATAGAACCAACTTTAGACAAGGCTTCACATTCGCTGAATCACACTGCTTTGGAATGTCGATATATTTCACTTCTGTAGGAAGTACAGCTAGTCTTGCAGCTTATAACTGATTTTTACGAAGCTACCCTATTTTCACTATATAGTCAAAGAAAGGAAAATATGGAGTGTTCTGTAAAGCCATGATTGAGCTGTGGTATTTCAAGTGTGTCCACTCCAGTCATGTTAGGCTTTTGTGCTATTCTGTCGCAATATTTTAAGCGGAGGTGTTACGCTGTGAAAATACCATTTTATTACAAAGACAAGTGTGAGATTTAATGTTGTTTGTAACTTCTGCCTTCCTAAATGCTGCTTAGTAAATTGGATCACTGCAAGCAGTCATTAAAAGTGTTCATGACCTTTAATGATGCTTTGTTGAACTATGCTATATTACTCAACTAGTTCTGCTTTATGAACAGATTTTCAAAATGCAACAATTTTCTTGCTCTGTTAGACTGTTTCGTTGTCAATGTAGATAGAGCTCTGATTAGTCCAGGGATCCTTTCTTTTTTATAAGTACAAAGCGTTTCCCTATTATGGTACAAAAAAGGTGCAAGGGAGAAAAAAAATTTCTATACTGATGTAATGGTTGTAAACTCTACAGTGTTGATAAAACAATTTTTCACTTATTTGTTCTGCTTTGATTGAAAAAATATATGTTATGAGCATTACTGTGAAGCTGTGATGTGTTATTCTTACTAAATATTCCTGGCATATTACTTGTTATATATCCATTTTGTTACTGTGCTAGACTGTGCACTGCTCATGCCATATTAATCGTCATATTCCTGCTCAAGTGCTGTTTGTCGTTATTAAAAGCAGAATTTTCCTTGCTCATTTCTGTGTAACATTTAACTACCAGATGTCCGACTAGTCACTTCTGACATGTTGATGTGTGTTTTTTGGTTTATCTTAAGCCCTAAGAGATACGACATTCTGTTTACTTTTATTATGTTGATTAGCGTTGTCCTGTTGTTTTACCTTTCTTCAAAATCCGCGTTTTCTATGTTTTTACACATATACTGAGAGACGAACACCAGAAAGTTACACTTCTGTATTACAAATACACTGTTATTGTGTTATCTAATAGTAATAATAATAAAAATGATCGAGTGGTTGAATAACATGTATATTGATTACATTGTGCTCTGCACAGCTGCTCAATAATGCAGTCTTTCTGAACTGTGAATGACTGGGCTTGTTGGCAGCCTTTCTGCTCTAAAACAGTATGAGCCACTTTCCCCATGTATTGTGTTCACTTTTCCATGGAGTAACGGCAATGTTCTGCAGAATTCAGAACAAATTTCTGCTCAAGGTGGCGACTCCATACTGGTCATTTCTTGCAACGTGGAGCAACAGGCTTCACTTTATTTTGATTATTCCTTTTTGCTTGAATGGGAACAATGTGTTGGAAACACTGTAAAAGTTATTGCACTGGGTGATCGGCAAATAATGCTAATGGGCACTATGAAGTGCCAGGAATCCTCTTCACTAGCTGACCATTTCCTGGATAAATAATTCGTCTGTATTCAGGTGAGGTAAGATCTTTTTGTGTGAAGCAACATTTAAACTGATGAGGACGACATACCTCGTAAGCCTAAATGTTGCTTTAGACACATTTTCTAGTGGCATAAGTACTCCAATGGATCAACGTATCTTCCAAAAATAGGTAAGAGGTCGTCCCTGTGATCTAATTAACGTGGACTAACCGTTAACCCAGCTGGGATCAAATGGAGGGGGGCTAAATATTGCTCCTCCACTTAAGTCCTTTGTGGACCAACTTAAACAGACTAACTGTTAAACCTCTCTAGATTAACTGAAGGAGGCTAACAGTTGCTCCTGCATTTAGTCCTTGTGGTCTAATGTGAGCAGGCCAACTGTTGAACCTTTCTGGGCTAAATGTGAGGGAGCAACAGTTGATTCCTACATTTAGTCCTTGTGGATCTAACGTAAACAGACCAACTGTTGAACCTTTCTGGTCTAAATTTGGGGGAGCAACAGTTCATCCTACATTTAGTCCTTGTGGTCTAACTTAAACAGACCAACTGTTGAACCTTTAGGGGGTAAATGTGGGCGGCTAACAGTTGCTCCCGCAGTTACCCGGCGGCCGTTGGTCCCGCCATTAGACCACGGCAGTTACTCCCGCAGTTAGTCCAAAATTGGTTCAAAATCTGTGGCAGCCCAGTTGGTCCCCCCAAAGGACTAATGGCATACCCCGTTTTAGTCCTTTTCGGCTTAGAGTGTACTGCTATAGCGGGATTCCAATGTGTCGTCCACAGCAAGCGCCTTTATTGCATATGGCGTGGCCATATATAAGCACACGACGATGCGCAACCTGAACGTAGGCCGCAGCACACTTTGCCGGCTGCCAGACACAGAACACACAC